>JANSTW010052978.1:0-12324 GCA_027564275.1 Diadocidia ferruginosa
CATACGATTAAAATCAAAAAAACATAATAAATAAAACATCACTTCCAAAAGTGTGCGAAAACACGTAATTTTCATCATGAATAAAAATGGAACTTATTTAAATTTCAAAAAAAAATATATTAAAATTGAGAAAACACAGTTTTAGGCGGAGGACAACAGCAGCAGCAAGGTGTAGCAGGGTTACTGCTGAAAAGTGAAACAATAAAAAACGAACCAATGGACACAAATTCCTTGTCGCCATACAATATAACGTATGGAAATGCATCGCCATCGTCACGATCACCGGGTGCACAATGCACAACAGCGGTAATTGGAAATCTGCAATCTGCACTTTCTGCCCAAACCTCAACAACTAGCACCTCAAATAATGTATTTCAAAGATTCACCTCACCACAATTCGCACAATCACAAACAAACTATTCTCATTATCAAGATCCGTACACGGCCGCCAATTCAAATAATCAACAATACAGTTTCGGCTTGTTCAATATGATACAACAAAGTTTAAATGCACCAAATTTAGCAACGACAAATAACCCACCCTTAAATATACCAACAAATTTTTCATCAAATCTACCCTCAAATCCACAACAACAACAACAACAAAACGAGACAACAATTGGCAGTTTATTAGATTTAGACAGTCAACAGTTTACCTCAATAAATTCCAGTACATTTCCCTCAATGAACTCCGGGGAATTGGCCAACCTGCAAATGTCCCTTTTAGAAAATTTGAGTGCAGCATCTGCTCCGTCAATTACACCTGTGTCCATAGCAACGGGCGAGCAGACAACAAATCCACAAAATAACCTTAATCCGGATGAAGAAAATATGCCCGACAGTTATACTCGGTTTGCGATAGACGTTCTAAATGAACTGAACAATACACAAGAAAATAATAATTTAAATTAGACTCGCATAGAATTTTCAATAATTTAAACACATCGACATCACCAATGACCATAATGTGCATCAAACAGACTACAGAAACGTTAAGTCTCATAATAACATTTTAATTTTAACCCATTTAAGGTTCGGAATAATCGATTTAGGGTTTTAAAATTTCAAATACTTTATTTGTTTAATTCAAACTAGTTGACCTTTCCACCTGCAGTAATCTGTACAAGAACAAATTCGTATGGGAAGAAATTGTTGTAAAGGTTGGGAACCGCACGTTTCTCAAATTGAATTAGAAATATTATGTACCTTTTAATGGGCTGAAATCAACAAAACTGCACTATTCCTTATAATTTCATGCAATCATAAGAAAGATAGTGCAGAGATTGTGACGTACAATATGATTTAATGTATACCTCATTTAAAATTAACCATTTTAAAATAACGCAAAATATTAAAAATAAAATTTAGACTTAAAAAATAAAGAAAATTTTATAAAAAAAAATAAAGTTAAAAAAATCTATTCGTTTTATTTATTTAAAATTTTAAAGGGTAGAATACGCTTCCTCTTGGATCCTCCCTAAACTTTGTAGGAGGAGTTCTAAAAAGAAGGGCCAATATATTTACCAGTCTCGGGGCTGAAGGGAGAACGATACGATTCCTAGAACTAACATTTTAGCCCTTGTCAAGACCTTTCATTTGACATCATACAACCCCTATAAATGTTTATAGTTAACTTTGGCCACTCCCAGAGGACAAACGGGAGGAGTCCGCCGACTATTTTTTCATATTTGGCGTCGTTGGGTTACCCTCTACCCGTTTTATTATTTTATTTAAAGTGTGTAAAGTGTAGAATTCGCGCTCTCGGATCCTCCCTAAACTTTGTAGGAGGAGTTCTAAAAAGAAGGGCCAATATATTTACTAGTCCGGGGGGGCTGAATGCAGAATGATACACTAAAATTCCTAGAACTAAAATTGTAGCCCTTGTCAATACCTTTCATTTGACATCACACAACCACTATAAATGTTTATAGTTAACTTTGGCCCCTCCCTGCGGACAAACGGTAGAAGTCCGTCGCCTATTTTTTCATATTTGGGGTCGTGATGCTACCCGTAGTGGAGTCAATTTCAACTAGGCCCATAACGTACATTTCAGTTCAAATTTTAGTAGTCTTATACTTTGGAATTGGATTAAAAATTGGATTTTCGACCTCTGGTCAGAGGGGTTGAGGGGCTATAACATATTTTTTTTAAAAGATCTAAAAGATAAAAATGAAATAATTTAATAATAATGATGTCAAATCTCGTCCTATATCGTATTTCTAGGCCAAATAGAAGGCCAGGCATTGCCTTTGGGGACTCTAGGTCATATTTTCCAATAAAATCAAAATCATGCAAATCAAAATTATTTTATTTAAAAAAAAATTTACATAATGAAAGAATAGGCAAATTAAATTTTTTTTTAGTGTGAACTTAAGAGAAATCACCCCCACCCCTTTCAAAATGGAAGGGGCTCAACTTGTGTATGAAAAATATTGAATATTTATAGGGGTTGTGTGTAGTCAAATGAAAGGTCTTGACAAGAGCTACAACTTAAGTTTGAAGAGTTATAGTCTATCGTTCTCCAATCAGCCTCTAAGAGGGGTTAAAGGATTTCTTAGGAGGAATATTTTTTTTGTCTGTCTACGAACAGAAGGGTGAACAATAGACTAAAACCCTTAAAACTAAAATTGAAGCTCTTGTCAAGACCTTTCATTTGAGTACAACCCATATACAAATGTATTTTTGATATTTTCACGAGTAGCTTTTAAAAAATTTGCTATACGATTTGATTTTCCAAATTTGAATGACCTTGATTTTATTGTAGTGGCAGAATTATGTTTTAGAAGATGGCCGACAATTTGTCAACAGATTTTGCGATTTGCAAAGAATTTGTATAGATTAGATTTTGGGGGAGGGGTCCTATTTGGAGCATATTCGCTATACTGCAGTTCAGCCAAAAAATTTAAAAACCATTAGAAGTCATGGAGTTTTTGGGTCACTGATACGATATTATAGAATTTAAAAAATTCAAAATGGCCGTTTCAATATGGCGGATTTTTTTTTATTATGTGTAGGCCTGTATTCCTTATTTATTTTACCTGTCTAATAGAAAAGTTGGAAGGTTTCTTGTTAAAAAGTTCAAAGAAATAGTAAAATCACCATTCAAGTCGAGATCCAAAGTGTCAACCTGTTGATTTGTCTCTGTAAGTTTGCGTCTGGTAATCTAAATATCTCAATCAGAATCAAAAATTGTTCAAGAAAACACCAAAATTATGTTAATATTTTCCATTTTAAAAAGTTTATTTCAAATTTCTTTTTATAAAACCAAGTGAAGACCCAAAAGTATAAAATTGGAAAAGGAAAACTTAAACAAGATGATAATACTCAATGTAGTTAATATTTTGTAAGGAATTTGAGATTCGCAAAAAATTATTTTTTTAATTTACCTGCCGTTAAACTATTCTCTTTTGGTTCGTTCATCATGCGAAAGAATCGATTAATGTCGTCTTCGGTAACAACTTGTTTGTTCTTAACAAAAGCGTTTAAAAATTCCACTAATTTCTCTTTCATCTTATTGTAGCCCATAATAACGTTGACCTTGTTCGTAAAATCCACGCCGGAAAATGCACGAAGGCCACGATCATAGTCGGTTTCTCTGGCTTTTGCCATTCCTTTTTCCTGGTACGACAGAACGGTGTCTTCCAAATCCAGAAGAAAAGCAATTTTAAGCGATTGCATTGCGTCCAAACAATTCGGACATTTACACAGAGATTTACGCCAATCTATTGGCCAAAATGTTGCCGACGATTGGTCGCCGTTAGATTCCAAATTGGGTAAAGTGGGTTTTGTACAAATGTCTGCATCGATTTTTTGCTTCTTTTGGGGTGGTTCATCAGTAGGCTCTGCCACCACAGCATTAGATGTTGAAGGTGTAGCTACCGGAGGACCATCGGTGGCACCTTTGTTTATTTCAATAATGTCTAGAATGCATTGATTCAGTTCGTCTTTAAGAACCTCGTCAACTTTTTCGACGGGCTTGGCATCGTCAACCGTTGTGACTGTTGATGAAGAAGCCGCCTCTGCATTTTCAATGACAGCCGGTTTCTTGGTGGATGTTTTTGTCACACTTAATCCTCGATAACAATTCAACACAGACCCATTAGTTGTCATGCAATCACCGCAAATCATTTCGGCAAATGTATTTACTTTTGGCATTTTGGCCACCCGTAAATGGCGACAATGAAACCAATCTTCGCAAATGACACATTGAATCATTTCATCATCGATTGGATCCTCCGGATCCGGATATGGTCGATGGCATGTACAGTAAACACCAGAGAAATTTTGATTGTATGAATTCTCGGTGTTTATCGGTTCAGTACGCGGTTCTGCGGTTGGATCGATTATTTTACATTTAACAGCCAGAATTTTGGCCGTTCCACAATCACAACGAAAATTGCGCTTTGTATACAATTCAATCATTTCGTGGCCATCATGACAATTGTAGCTGCAGGCCAAGCAAACACCGGCACGTTTCTCGGGATTGGTGACAGCCTCGGGGCAACAGGTCAAGCAAGCATAAAGAGCTTGCCGCTTTATATAACCCTAAAACGAAAGTACAAAATAACAACTTGCACAAATAAAACTAATTATTCTTTACAACCTTTCCATAGGTACAACATTTTTCATCGGATGCCCCCAAAACGGCAGCATATTCTTCTTCCTGTTCTTTTTCCTCCTTCAGTACATCCATCAAAGTAACAATCGAATCTTCTGGATTTTCTTCATCCGCAATTGTAGAGTTTACGGTTTCATTTAACGACGTCGACATCACAGAAGTATCTGCAATACTTTCTTCCAGCTGCTGCTCCTCATCTTTTTCACCGACGTCCATCACGGAATCATTCTTTACTTCGTCTGCCGCACCTGCAGCCGCCTCATCACTTCCTCCATTTGCCACTTCCTGATTTACTTCAACATTATCAGACATATTTTAATTTAATTGATAAGAATTATAAGTATTTAGATACTCAGGCAGCCCAGGATGAAATATTGAAATAGAAAAACTTTGAAAATTTTGAATTGTTTAGTTGTCAAACAAATGTGGAAAAATATTGTCGGTTTTTCGCGGGAATTTTTAATTCGAAGGAAAAAATGAAAGCGTTTTGTGACTTGCGTATGAGAAATATGACATCTGTCAAAAATATATTTTTTATATGGCGATTCCACGAAAATCTGTCTAAGCCACAAAATCAATATAATCATAAATTTTTAATAGCAGGGAACCATTTCTTCGTATTTTTGTGTATACGATAAATATATGTAAAATAGCACAATAAAAATGGTTTTTATAGTTTAAGGGCACATATTAAAGTACAATTTTTCATATGCTAGTGTGCAATGATATCCCAATTTACACGTTATAGAGATTTTGTCAAAGTAATTTTTATATTCCTTAACTTTTAGAGTTTGTATGAAGCGAAATTTGAATTCATATTTTATTAATTTCCTTTTACACAATTAATTTTACTGTATTTACTCTATAAACACATAGATCATCATCATCGTGTCCTTTACTCCAAAGCGTGGGACACTGCAATTTTATCTTATTGTGTGACTACATATTTATTTATTTATTTTAGTCAACGGACATATAAAAAGACAATGCTTAAAGACAGTAGTTGACATATTTATTAGCCAACTTCTGTCTCATATTAAAATACAGTTGCTAGACATGTCTATGACAATCACAAAGACACCAAGATACCAATCCGAAAATTGATTAGAAAAAAACACATCTATCTAAACGACCGTTAAAATATATTTAAAATCTAAAAAGTTATATTTTGTGCAAGACCGCTGAAAACCTTTAAAAATAATATAAGTTATTGTTTAAAATCTTTTATTTGTAATATTTTCTTTTATAAAATAATATTTATATCTTCATGTATATTGTAGAATATGAAAAAAATTTAAAAAAAATTAGCGCAAATTATGCTACAATTGGCTTGTATTTTCGTTGCTGCGCTTCAATGTATTTTGTAAATCTTGATAAATTTGTACGCACCGTACAAACGGCCAAGTATCGGTCGGCCAACTCACGTTTTTGTTGACGTAATTTATTTTTCAACAAACGTTCCAACTCCTTTGAACGTGTCACTAAATTCAAATCATATGCAATTTGATTCCAATCATTATCCGAAAACATATCCATTAAGGCATCGACTGCCTCGGATATTGTCCAAACGTCTTGTTCTTTCGCACACGTATCCAAGATAAATGCAATTATTATTTTAACTAAAATCTCTGGCAATAAACAGCCCAAAATGCCCAACATACGCAACCAATTGGCGCGGATTTCCGGCTCCGAACAACACTGGACACCGTTCAGCATGAGTTGTAGATCATTGTCGGTCATCTGTTGAAATAGATCGGGTGATTTTCGTAAATGTTCTAGAGCGGCACGCATCAATGACGTCGAAGCTTCCAATATGTCTGAATTTTGTACACCTTGAAAAACTTGTTGACCCACATCCAACCATACGTTATAAATGGCAGATGGTCCACCCAAATCTTCGGTTGTCATAACGTTGCATAGATTGTGTAAACATAAGAGTGATGAAATGCGCAAAGTGTTTACCCTAAAAAATGCAAATTTAAAACTTTTAACAGTCGTAAGGGATTTTTTTTAAATTAGTCAAAACTAGAGGTACTAGAATATACTAGAGTCGCTTCAATACGCAATTTCGTGAAAAATAAAAACAACAACAATTGAGTTGAATTATATGAAAATAATCCTCAACAAGTACTTCTTTTTTTACTATGAAAATGATTTATTAACGCGACTCATTCTGCTAATACTTCTAGTCAAAACTAACGAAAAGGGATTTTTTTAAATAAAAACCCAAAAACGAAAAATTGCATTGGGACTTAAAACTGAATACGTTTAATGGCATGCGTGAAAATTTTCGCAATTTTATTTAACATAACCTCACAAAAATTTTACATAGGCAATTTTAATTTTTAAAATAATAAATAAAAAGAAAAACAATAAAAAATGGGCTCAGCGCACAGCTTGGAACACGGAGCCGAAGCTTTCGTTTTGGAGAGTCAGAATAATAAAGAATTTAACGTAATCAACGTAACTCACCAAGTTTTGGATCGTTTGAGTGGAGCCGGTCGAAAATGTGAACAAGTATCGGAGACAACGGACAAACACTTGTGGAGCGATAATATTGCAAAAATTGATAAATTTTATCAAAAACAAATAATGGATCTAAAAGATCAATGTGCTGCGAACGGTGACACAGACTCGGATTGGACTGACTTTGGATCGGAGGATGCTTTGCCCAAGCAACTAGTTTTATGTGATGAAGCGAGAAGAAAGACCATTGAATGCCTTAACCTTAACATTAACGAGTCCCTGCGATGTGATATGGAGATATTGGAGTTTAACGATTGTGTGGCACAATGTCAACGTGTTATCTTTACAGAACAGAATAATAAAGCTAATTAACTCACTTGTCTATCAGTTTCTTTTCACTTTCCTTTAAAATGTCTGCCACATTTTCGGCTATTGGTTGGGCACGTTGCCAAAGTTTTTCCACTAATCCCATTGACTTTATGGCTTCCAAAATCTCAATCGGTAGTTTATCAATGCTTTGTAAATTATTTAGACTGGAATTGCCGGACGATACTTCGTAATCATGAACACTTTCAGCATCAGACATATCATCTTCTGAATTATCGCCAATTTCTGTGAATTAAGCAAGGATTTAAGAACTGCTAACTCGTAACATTTTATCAACCTACCCTCATCGTCTGTTGAACATAAATTCGTTATTATTTCGGCTGCAACGCGTTGTCCCTCTAAAAGCCAACCGACATGTTTTACTTCGATATCTAAAGCTGAGGGTAAATCCTGTTTGCGACGACGAAAACTGGCCGCATTATCTGATTCCTCTTCCATTGCACTTGGCGGTTCATCGTCCACGAATATTTCGTTTTCTTTATTTCGACTGTTCAGTGGCAGTGAACTGGTCAAACGACCTAAAACATTGCGGTGATTTACGTTCACCGTTCTCGACAGTGTCGAAAATATAACATTTAAATGCGGTGCTGACAGAGACGGTACATTGGACATTATGCCAGCGGCAAGTGTGCTGAGTAAAATATTTGCATGGCTCTCGTCATTTATTGCTAAAAGATTAACTAAATCCTGGTCGTAACTATTCAAAATGCGCCAAGAAGTCGGATTATTCTCGGATATAACTAGCAAGCACTGAGCAACGGCAATGGCTACAAAGTGGGGAAATAATTATTCGTAAGATCGCAACGATGTCCACAAAATACTTACAAATATCCAAACCGAAGACGCTGTGATTGAGGTAACGAAGGAAGCTCTGCACAACAGTTGTTTGATTGAAATGTTCGATGGCCAGTTGAGTACTTTCGCACAAATTCCATACCAAATTAATGGATTGTAAAAATGTGTCTGAATTTTCGTCCAATTGATCGTTAAGACTCCGATCGAACACTGGCACCCAATCAACGTCTTCAGCATACTGATTGAGCAGTGCCAACAGCGGCGTTAGTACATCCTGTTCGACAAGATTTTCGCAAACATCAACGCCGCAAACGGAAAGATTGCGTAGTGCGCCTGCAGTTGCATTACGAATACTTTTATTCGGATCTGTCAGCCAAGATGAGATAATTTTAACAATTTCACTTTCTATAATCTCCGCCGTTCGCTGTTGATTTTGACACAGAAAGGAGAGTGCCTGCAGAGCACACATTTTCTCCTCCACCACAACAGATTGCATCTGATCAACGAGCATACTTATCGGACCGTCCGGGTGCGCCTCTTCGGCCAGCAGTTCTTCATTGAAACTTACGTCTCTCATCGCTGGAATTCCGATGGGGTTTACCTTTGCAGGATTTGTTTTGGTTTTGCGCGTTTTTCCCATGTTTTCGTCTTAAGTATCACAAATTCTTCGAATTAATTTATTTGAAAATCATTATATTCTATCGAAATTGGGAAAAATATTAGTATTTTGGGTCGGAAGAAGCGAGATATCGGAGAAAACTTCCAATTTTTACTTTACCCACGTTGTGTTTTGGTTATTTTCGCTATTTGACAGTGCGTTGACATTGCGCATACATAACCTCACTTTTAATTGTAATTGTTAAGTCGTGACATCTACATTTTCTATAAAGTACTATGGCGAATATGGTGGGATTTTTCAAAATATTGCATATTAGAGCTGGTTTACCAGTGGCGAGTGGTATATTTTTTGAGTGGCCAGCAGAAGTGATATAATGTGAGAATACACAAATTAAAAATATAATAAAACAATTGTTTACCTTTTAATTTTAATTTATATTGAGTATTAGTATATAATAGTAAAAATAATAATAAAAGTCTTGTAATTGCGATAAAAATTTCAAAAATAGAAAAAAATTAAATTTTTTTTTTACTTTTTCAGAATTCTACTGTAAATTGAATTTTTCATTCAATATAGTTGCGGCTCAAAAAACAAAACACATACAATTTTTTCATGATTTTTTTTCAAAAACTATAGTTGTAACGAGTAATTATGGTTATTTGAAAGGTATAAGATCACACGAGATCTTTTAAAAGTACTTACGCAATGATCTAAAGATCCTTTCGAATAAAATAAGCTTACGCACGAGTCTTAACGGCAATTTAAATTCCCTACTACTATCATTTTCATTGAAAACTTTTTAAAAAGATCTTTAACGATCACCTGATAGTTTCGAAAGTATTTTTAGAAGATGCGCATCATTTTTCCGCTTAAAATGAGCCTACACACGAGCTACCACGACAACGAGAACATTTTAAAATTTCAAAAAACTGATTTCGGTTAGACCTCCTGCAATCTTCTACTTGCCTGTTACTTTTAGTAAAAAATTGCTAGCAAAAATCCGAAAAACATTCATATGTCTTCCTGAAAATTTATTTTTGCAAGAAGCTTCGCCCTTCGCAGCCTTATGTAGAATATTTTTTTAGCTTTAATTTAAGAGCTTGATGCGACGAAGCAAATTTTTTTCAAGCCATACAAATGTTTTTCGAGTTTTTGAAGCAACAAAATTTTGCGAGGAGCTTCGCGCCTCCTAAGCTTTATTTAAACTCGCTTGTAATTTAAGCTTGATGCTGCGAAGTTCGCAAATTTTTTTTTTTAGAGAAGCCATACAAATGTTTTAGATTTGTTGATGGCAATTTTGACTAAAAGTAACAGGCAAGCAGAAGGTAGCAGGAAGTCTAACCGTTTAAAAGTTTTTTTTTTTTTGAAATTTAAAAATGTTTCCGTTGCCGTAACAGCTTGTGAGTAGGCTCATTTTAAGCGAAAAAATGGTGCGCATCTTTTCAAAAATACTTTTAAAATGATCGCTTAATCATGTAAGACCATTTTGACAAGTTCTCAATAAAAACCTATAGTTGTAACGAGTGGTTATGGTTATTTTAAAAGGAAGATCACTCGACATCTTTTAAAAGTACTAATTACGCAAGGATCTAAAGATCCTCAAAGTATTTTCAGAGAACGTGCATAATACAATAATAATATGTATTGTATTCTAAATTGAATTTACTAATTTATAGAAATATTAGCAGGTATTAAGCAGCAGCACTACTAAAAAGTTGCTAAGCAGTAGCAGCAACTTTTTTTAATCTTCTGCCATCTCCATATATGGTAGCTCAGCTCCTGATAATGGTAACAGATTTATTTTAGTATTAAAAAAATAAAATAAAATGCAATAATATTGTATTTTTTAAATAATTTTATTTAAAAAAATCAATTTTTTTTACACATTTTTTTTTTTTTCAAAATATATTTAATTGTTTACTTTTAAAACTACTGGTATTATGTATAGAGGTAAATATTGCCATTTTCTGCACTATAATTTAGCTTAAAATGTAAGTAGTATTATAATATCAACATATAGTTTTATTTTCAAGTTTTTTTTTATTATTTTATTAACAAATAATTCAACGTATAATTTTGTTATATTACAAATTTTATTTTTTATAATTTTAATTTTTAATTTTTATATATAATTCTCTTTGTTAAAGCTACATAAAAATTTAAAAGGCAAATTAATTTTAAAAATCACTTTTTTAGAATATATTTTCAACCCTGTTTATATATTATTTTCAGCATCATATTTTTCTCTTGTTTGTGTAAATAAAATTTTTAAATCTTCAAAAGCAAACTTAATTATTTAAAAATAAAAGCCCTGGACCAAAATATTGTTTTTCTTAAATTATTTTCAACATGTTCTATATGTGTTTTTAAAATGAAAAAGATCTATATAAATTGAATCTCAAAATTGTGCCGCCATACGCGCATCGTAGCGACTGGGGCGGATTTTATAAATCGACTTTAGTAGCTATAGGTATATATATATGACTAACGGAACATTCCATATAAAATACAGGTATATGGACTGAGATGTAAAAATTCAGAAAATTAATCTCTGATCAGTAGTCCATATATGTCCAATGTCCATATTATATATACTAGAGATAATATTCGCGGACTATACACTAAATTTCGATTCGAAAAACAACTTTAAATTATTTCAATAATAATTTATGCGCAATTATTTAATTAGTTTTAGTCAATAAAAAAAAATAAAGCACACGTCTTATTTTCGCAAGTTCTTTGAAAAATTTTAATTCAAAAATATTTTTACATTTCATTATTATTTGAATTTGATTGCGAATCTAAAGCTAAATTATTGAAATAATTAATTAATTGCTAATGTCCACCAAATTCACGAAGTTCACGGCCGCCCAATGGAAGTGGGGGACGATAATTGTTTATGACTTTTCCATTTACTTCATCGCACGGACACTCCTCGTTGACATCGTATACACGTAGATTGCGCATCATTTCCAATTGTTTCAACGAAACCTCAACGGGCTCTTTGAACACAATCCAGATGACAGATTCGGAAAACGGTGGTGTTGTTAGCGAACCCAAGTATGTCCAAAATGTTGGATTTTTTGGTAAAAGTAATGCTGGATCACATGGTTCTGGAAGTGTCACCTGGAAAAAATTATAAAACAAATTTAAAATATTAACTTTTTTTCGACCGTAATGTTAACAAATTTGAAATTTATAAGAACTTAGGCTAATCGGTCAACGCAACGAAAATATTTTTGCAATATTATTGGGTAGCTGTTTGCCAAAGCCGTTCAAAAATTATGTCAATTTACTTTAGCCTGAGTTCCTATAAATTTCAAATTTATAAAAAATTTATAGAATTACAATCAATTCATTATATCATCATCATCATCGTGTCCTTTACTCCAAAGCGTGGGAGCATAGGGACCATTTTACCCTTTTTTTTCTATCTGAT
>JANSTW010052989.1:0-12322 GCA_027564275.1 Diadocidia ferruginosa
TAAAATATAGTAGAGAAAGTGTAGATGCAAATTAAAGCAGTAAAACACTATCCTCGCTAGGTAGACTTCACTCTTAAGGAACATAATGTTTAATAAATATAGCCTTTTCTGAGTTCCAATAATAACAAAAGGTATTATATCTGGAAATATAAATGTAAAGTTCAAACGAAACACTACACACGTAAAGTGAATAGGTCGAACATGTCCATTAACAACATGATAAATTGAAAAATTATTTAAGGTCCCCTCCATGTAGGTATGGAAGTGGCTAAAAAGCTCGCTTTGCATATATTTTCCTTGTAGGGGAATGGATTTGCATCCTCATTTTGTAAAAAAGTGAGCCCCAGTTTCTTTTTTAATTATTAATTAAAATTTTATTTAATGATTATTGGATTTCGTTGGATTAAATTATTGTTGATGTTTAGTCGGATATCTAATATTAAATTTAAATAAATTTACTTAAATTGTAATTTTAAAATTAAAAAATAATTTATTTTACGGCATTTCGATGTCAATTTGACATCATCATCAGGTGAGATTACGAATATGGAAACACAAATTAATTATAATTTATTTAAACAAATCTTGATAAATATTATCCAAATTCAAATTTATTTTGGATATCCGACTAAACATCAACATCATTATGCATATTATTTTTATACATATTAATATCATAACTGCTGAGTAATAATTATTGCGTATTAGATTTACCAGTTTTAGAAAAAATAGAGGGTAGTCCCCTTTTGTTTGACATTTAATTTTAAAAATGTTTTATCAAATATTATGCACATCTTTTATGAAAAAGCTTAAAAATATATATTTCCCAACAACCTTAATGCGCGTGCAAAGAAAATCATAAAAAGCATAATGTTTACCCGCAACCGACGGAAACGAGATATTATATGTTGACGATAAAAATATATATTTTATTCATTTTCCATTTATCTTAATCTTAAAAGGTCCATCTAAAGTACATATTATATAAACGGCAATTTGAGAAAAAAGGTCAAACTATCTATCAACAATCAACATGCATTACTTCCCCTATAAAGAATTACTACATCTTTCCAGATTTACGCCATTAGGACTTTGTATTCAGAAAAAAATACTAACAGCGAAAAATTAATACCACCAAATGAGTTAATAGTTAATCTTTGTTCTTAATCTGTCAAGTTCTTTTTATCAAGTTGCAATTTACTGAAAAATTTCGTTACACAAAAAAATTAAAAATATTCGTTACGGTTACGGTTACAGGTACGTAACGGAATTTATTTGCCGTTACGTTACCGTTATTCCGTTTAACTATACTACCTATATTTCAAAAATTATGGGGAATTTTGCAATTCAATCTTTAGACAAAATGTTTTACACACTACTAAAATACACAACTTTAGTGAGTGTCGAGGCTAGATTTTCACTCTTTCAGGCTGTATTTGATTCAGAAAGCCTGAAAAAATTTAAATTTTTCACATTTTCGACCATAACTCACAAACCGCGCATATTTTAGCATACCTTTCTTTACCTAAAATGTTTTCTGCATCAACACGACTAACTTTGCTAAACATTAGAATAACCTACAAACGATCCTATAATAGTTGTTTCCACCGTTCTAAGCAATTTCGCCACCAAAATAGTACATTTCACATTTTTTTATTCAAAAATAGATGCTAATGGTTAGTTAAAGATTCAAAAATCAATTTTTTAAAAGAAAGCTGACAATTTGTTGTGACTTTCCTTTAGAACTCTAAGGACCGTTTGTAGATTATTGCAATGTTTAGCAAAGTTAATCGTATTGATGCAGAAACCGTTTTTGTCAAAGAAGGTGATGCTAAAATATGCACGGTTTGTGAGTTATTGACGAACGTGTACCATAGATTTTTTTTTTAATTTCTGGACTAAAAACCGGACCAAAAGAGTAGAAAACTGTCCTTGAAATATTCACAAACTTTGTATTTATTGTGGTGTGAGAAACATTTTATTCGAAAATTACATTGAGAAATTCCCAATAATTTACGGGATATAGCCGTGCAAAATAAATTAAATCAAAATATCGAGCAAATCGTCATCAATTCGATTTTCTTCTTTCACTTCATATTGAAGTGACTACTCAATATTAAAAAATAGTTTTCTGCTGAAACCTTCGTTCCAGAAACCAATAAAACTGTTTGTTATTTTACCCACAATTTCGGTTCTTTCTTCTTATTCTATAAAAAATGTATAAAAAAATAAAATGTAACAAAATAACGAAATAATTTTTTGCGTTACGTTACGCTATAACGTTATTTTACAAATTTGATATTTCGTTCCGTTATTTATTAAGGTGTTCTAAAAATATTTCGTTATTCTGTTATTTCGTTACGTTACAATGACGTTATCCAACACTGGTTTATTTACGAAAAATTTGTAATGGGTTAGTTTGGTGTAGTAAAATGTTACGATATAGTTATTGAATTCTTAACGTCACTCTATAAATATAACCCAAAGTAAAGATTATATTATAAAGACTTATATATAGTTGTTATATATATATTGATACAAAAAGCTTTTGATCGTTTGACTCAATGTGTCAGTCACTTAATGTTCTGGACCACTGAATATAATATGTTAACTATTGGAAATTTTAAAACATTTATAATAGCTTGGACAATCCGAATTGTTTTAATAAAAAATAAAAACAATCCAGGCTCGCTAGCTGCACTGTACCATGAATATGTTAACTTGGCAGCTAACTTTGTAAATAACAATCTATTTTTTAAATTTAATTCAAATATTTAAGTTTTTGAAATTTATTTCGAAAAATAGATTAATTCGGTACACAAACAACTTTCGTTCCCAAATTAAATTTTACAAAATACCATATTTAAAAAAAATACACAACAATTTTATCGAAAAAATTAAAACTAAATGTATTTTTATTATTAATAATAAAATAAAAATTATAATATAACAAATTTAATATAATTTTAAAAATATTTCGCTTATTTATATATTATTTAAGTACAGGATGGCACTTTTTGGAAACGCATTTTGTCCTTTTCGGTTTCTATATAAAAACAGATAATCGAAAGAGAAAATATTACTTGGTGAAATTTAGCATTTAAATATATTTTCAATATAGAAATCTTGTTATTTAAAATATTTCTAAAAATTATCAAATTTAATTTAATTTATTTTTTGGCAGTCGTATAGTATTTATTTAAATTAAATGTTTACGCATATATATACCCTGCGTATATAGTATATAATCGCACGTCATAATGTTTAAAGTACAAAATAACTTTATGCTTTTTTGCTGTCTGTATTATTATGTTTGTAATGCTTTACAATATATAAATTTTAAAATTTTGAAAAAAATGGAATGTTTTCGGGAAAAATATTTCATATATTACATCATATAGAAAATATTTTAAACACAAAAGCTTAAGCTTAAAAATATTTTATTTTATATATAAAAGTGGATAAAATATTTTTTTTCCTTTGTAAATGTTTTTACTTCGAGTGATAAAGTTTGTTTTGAAAATTAATATACACATATATTACATATATATATATATATAGGATTTTCAACCCTTTTTATTTATATGCACATCTATATATATATATATATATGTTGCCATAAATGTCATATTTACATTAAAAACTTTTGAATAACTGAATAATAATATGGGGCTTTTTATTAATGTGTATTATTATACAGTATAAAATATGGCTTATATGGAGCTTTTTTTGTTGCATATAAATCATATCATAAGTGTACCACAAAGAACTACCTCTAGTCTCTGATTTATAAAACAGACTTATATATGCATATATATGAATTCATCTTGTTCAGCACTTCCAACAATATTTGAAACTAGACGTCATGTTGTAGTATCATACCATAGTCACTGAATTGTTTTTTTGTCCTTTTCCGCAAAAAATAAATATCAAGAAATATGAATGATATTTAAGCGAAACTTTGATATATTAAATATAACCGAAGCTACAATAAACCACCTTAAAATCAGTCATGTTTCTTTACGATATAGTATATATACTATAGTGGCGTTGTCAGCAACTTGCACTAGCCATATTTTTTGGTGATTAATGAAGCAGGTTGTTACACTATATGAGGAACCCTATATCTGTTGGTATCATATAGGCGGATCAACGGCTTTAAATGACTTCCGAACCACTGCGATCGCTTTTTATTTTATTTTTTTTAAACACCTACGAATGATAGTCTAGCTGTGAAATTTTTTTGACTCTGTCGAGTCTCGAACCAGCAATCTCTTGGACGCAAAGCCGTGACGCTATTCACTGCTCGACGCTGACTTTTCTTTGATTACATTTTATTAATTTTTGCTTTACCATTTTAACAGATTTCAGCATAAATCTTTTCTAAATATACGAATATAATATAGTAAATTTTTGGGCCATTGCTGGCATAATTTAATAATTCAAGAATATTCTAGACACATGTTTCTTGTACTTATACATCGACCCTTCTTATATTTTGTTTTTATTCTATATTTACATATGAAGAGCATAAGAGACAGTGTTTTATATACTTATATGACGTATAGCTTATTTATAACAGATATAAGACGAGATAAATGTAAATATTTGTTGTTCTTTTTGTGTAATATTTATGAATATGATGATGAGACTTGTGTTACATAAAACATATTTATTATGCTATAATTTATATATATACAAAGCAACAGAAAACCAACCCTCTGTACAATATGTGCAGTAATAATAAAACAATAAAATAGGGGCCGCCAAAATAAAGGAGTTTTTTTGTATTATAAGTTATAACTATACTTATATGGAATATTTTTTTTAGTAAATTACAAAATGATGAATATAGCAGAAAATGCCAAAACAAAATATTGTAATATCGTAAACCAATATGTTACCGAAAATATTACAAGAAACCTAATATAACTTTTCAAAATTTACACTATAAGCATTAAGCAATTTGTTTTTCATTTCGCAATAATATATCGTTTATATTTTAATTTATGGTTTTGAAGAAAACATTTAACAGAAAAAATAAACATTAAATAAATCAAATTAAAGCTGATATGGCACGATAGGATCAGAGCATAGAGTTTTGTTCAATTGCGAGCGGCCAACTCGAAATTTACAACAACAATTTGTATATGAAATTTTCCCAAAAACCACAACCAAATTGAATTTTTGTATTGATTGGTACCAACCAATCAAAAACATCGACACTCTTGGTCATTCGCAATTGAACAAACCAATACTACCATAAAGGATCGCTAGTGCCATATAATAACTATACTTTATAAAAAATTAAACTTATTTAAAGGGCAATTTTATTTTACTCGAATATGTTGCACAATATTTAAAAATCCTTTATTATGCTTTTGTGGATATAAAATGATAAACTCAAATTCACTTAAGAAGGATCTACTTAAATGCGGTAATTTTCAATTCACATTTACAAAGTTACCTAAACAACTTTTGTTCAATACATTTTTTATTTATCATTCGGAAAGGATAAATCTAGTGTGGATGCTGGAAATGTTTTTTTTTTAATTCAGCTTTATTTAGTTTTAATAAAAACTTAAAATTAGACATTTTCGAGACACTTTTTAGACATAATATCATTAAATATTATAAGCTTTTTTATTTTTAATAAAATATTTAGTCATGGATCTAGTGAATGTTGGAAGCCGTTTTTTTTTAAATTTTAGTTTAGTTATCGTTTTATGAAATATTGTACCAAAAAACATAAAAATTTGCAAAAAAATTAAAATTTGTATATAACAGATCAGTTTCTCACAACTAGTGAAAAGCCAATTAAAGGGGCCTTTCCATTGGGGAATAATAAATATTGGGTAGAAAAATAAAGCTAGAAGTACCTTTGATACGATAAAAATATTAAAGTGCAATAGGGACAAAAACGCACGACAAAAAATACCGGTGATGATAATGTAGGAATATCGGGTAAAATATCCGCAATATTGTTTCTACAAAAAAATATTTTGCTTAGTTCAGTTTAGTTTACAATAAATTGTTGCCGATATTTATTTGTTTTGATTTATTTTTTATTTTTTTCGTGTATCAACATCAAATTTTCATAAAATTGTGATTTTATTGGATTTTAAGTGATTCGGAAAATTGGACATGAAAATTCACTATATATCAGGTAAGTATATCTCTTTTCAATTTCCCAATAACAATTTATTTACACAATAAATTTTTCTATAGAAACCTCACATAAAGCAGTAAACACAATCCTCGCTGATTATACTTCCCTCTTAATATACTTCTTAAAATCTTGATAAAATGGACAATGGAACACAGAAAGAAATTTACCTACTTGTAAAAATGACAATCTGTAATTGTCAATTCAAAAAACGGTTAAACTGAAGCTTAAGAAATATTCGACGTCTTAAATTGACAAAACAACACATTTATTGTCAATAATTGTAGATTTGACAATTTTTTTCTTCAAAACAAGTAAATGTAAATTTTACATATAGTAATGTTGTTATATTGACGTTCTAAATTGTCAATCCTACAATAATTTAGTTATTCATTATCTTGCACTGCAAATACTCGTTCAGACGTTTTTTGTACCGCAGTTAAGTCGGTCTTGTGTCGTCCGTAAGTTTAAAAAATTATTGTTTTTTTTAATTATGTATTTATTTTAGAGAAGAGCCAACAATTTCCAGTTTAACAGCTATTATTGTCAAATCAACCGCTATATTTCTCTCTGTGAAAAAGCCCTGTACGACACTACGACTGCTGAGGTAGTGAGGTCAATACAGCCGAAAAGTTATTAAATATAATCGATTTTTTTAAGAATAAAAAGAATAATTTAGTGATAATACTCTATATTTTACTCTGTTTTTATTTTTTACATTTTTGCCTTAACTTTAATTTTATAATATATATGTATACATATGTCCTATAGTATATAGACACACGAAATCTAATATAAAACATTTTAAACGCAAAAAACTGAGCTTTTAAATTTTAATTTATGCTACAATAGAATTATAAATTTGTTTTTCATTAAAACGTACAAACAAAAAATCTGAAAAAAAAATTCAATTAAATAAATTCTGTATAAAACATGGCTTGTATTATATACATTAAATTATAAATTAATTGGCTGAAAAAAGCTTTTATGTAATGTTTTTATTGCATTTTAATAGATTCAAATAAAGTATTTTATTATGAGACACTTTAAAAATTGGGATCCTTATACAGTAAATAACCCAAACATAATAATTACATGTGCGAGATATTGACGATACTATTGCTGTTGTCGTCTATAAAAAACATGATGTCTGATAGGAAATGCATAACATTATTAAAAAATATGTTGCCTTTTTAAAATTATTTCATAAAAAACGTGTCTTAAATTGTTGAATTTTTAAATTCTAAAAAAATTTACAATCTTGACTTTTCTATTTTTTTAGAATCTTTTAAAATCTGGAAATACGATGACAAATTGTTAGAGCTGATTGGAATAATTTAATTTATTAGAAAGACAATTAAATAAAAAAATTTAATTTAAAATCAACTAGCAGTGAGGAAAGAAAAATTCAAATACGTCAATAAAACTTCAATTTTTTATCGTGTCTTAAACAAATAGTTTAATACATTTAATGAAATATAGTCCAACCAAACAATGTACGTGGAACAAAGAAAACAATTGGTATTGTATATTCTATATAAACATGTGTTACAGAATAAATATATTGAATATATACCTCTGAGCGTCATAATAAACCCAAATGGATCGTCTAGCTCTATCTTTATCCATAATAATAATAATATCAATAAAAAATATCCAAAGCCAGACATTTTGTGGGTAAATATAGAAAAACCTATCTGTAGATATAAAGTTAATCTTTCTTAAAGGTTATATACGTATATAGAGTCTTCTCTAAGGACAATTTTATGATATTTTTTGGGACATTCTTCTTGGTATAATTATCTATACAGAATAAGATGTTTTACACAGTAATTATATTAGAATTATTTATCTTAAATAAATAATATCTATAGGATTACCTTAATAAATATTTCTGTATTAATTATTATTATTATGAATGTGGTATATAATGACAATATTTTGTATATAATTTATATAATAAAAATAAGTCCTCCAGCTCTTTACTTATGTATATACTTCAAATGAAGCATTATCCTTTGGTAAATATACTGTTTAATATTATATTTCAGATATTCTATATCAACAATAATAGAAATTTATTCTTTTCGTATATACAAAAGACAAAATAATAATAAAATTTATATAATAGATATATCGAATGAATAAATAAATTAATAAAAACAAATTAATTTTACGATTATTATTATTATATTCTTATAAATGGACACAATATAAATATAGATTCAAAGACAAAATATTAATTTTCGGACTTTTTTCTGATATCTTTTTCTGTATGGTATCTCGACATTGTATCTGTCATATTATCTCCAGACAATTTATCTCAACGACATTTTATCTCAACGACATTTTTACATATTTCTAAATTATATTTAAAATCAGAATTAAAATCTAAACTATTTTCCACTATATAGGTAAATGATCACGGTCCCACATGACCGAAGCTTTAAGCAATATGTTTTCATGTTTCACATATTCATGTATATTTATGCGAAATATACATTATATGAAACTTATACTAAAATTATATTTATTATTCTCACCTAAGGTCAAGAACTATTTAACCAAGGTGTAGTGCACAATACATATTGCGACTAAATTATAAAGCACATGGTTTTATGACCTGGAAACATGGGAATACAGAAAAGTATAACTTAAATTGTATAATGTGTAATATATTATAACATAAACCAAAGCATTTTGTTGTCTGTAATTCTCTATGTAGTACAATAAATAAATGTTTATTATATATATGCGGTGGTTCCACTCCTTATTGTATATATAATAGACAAGTTAACAGACCATAAGCTATTAACTATATCTAAATGTAAATTGTACTTACTTAAATTATATTCATTTATATAATAATTAATTAAATGTTTTAAAGCAAAAAATATGTATAGAGCTTTCCGACTTTTTATTCTAAAAATGATGAGTTGTTATGAATATATATAAATATAATTTACAACATCCTTGATCCTTATAACTAATTTACATAATTTAAAGAAACCTTTTAGAAAAATTGACAAATTTTTAGATTAAACAAAGTTTTTTTTTAACATAATATTGAAAGAAAATTACGATAAAAAGAATAAACAAATTAACTCCTTATTCCATGTTAAAGTCGCAATATATGGGAATTGTGCTATATACAATTTTTTTTTGATCAAGTCTGTATGGTAAATTTGTGTACACCACAAATTGTTCGCAGCATAAAATATGTTTTTATATTATAGTGAAAAACCCGCAAAACAAAAAGTAAACACATAAATTTACAAAATGATAAGAGTGATATGAATAATTTTGTATGAGCGTCTCTTCACTAATAACCTGAGCACACACATAATATTATAGTGAAATAAACACGAACATAATTTTCCTGGCTTGTTACATAGATTACTTATAATATTATAGAGCTACTATGTAGAAAAGCTCAGCTAGATTCACTGAGATAATAGATTATTCCAAAAAAAAAGTTTGCTTTTCACTATTATATAATAATAATAATAGAAGAACACCTCCCTGTGTATTTGCACAAAGCGAAAAAATTATTGTTTTTCATTAAGAGTTGTTTTTAGAATGTTTTATTTTTCCTTATTATGATCTTTTCAGAGCTTGCACACATATCGCCTTGATGATTTTTAGTTTAAAAACAATTTAAAAAAAAACTTGTTAAATTACCTTATAGAGTCAGCCATGTCATGTGTATTATATTGCAGATATAAATGCTGGTGTTCACCGCACCACCAATCACCATTCACTTTGATATGCCGCCGCCACTCTATACAACTCCCTTTGCATCATCAACAGGATTATAATCATAGCATATAAGTATGTGGAATATGTGGATGACGACGATATTTATGCTACATATGTAATATATAAGTAGAAAAATGTATAGCTTTTATTATAACATGTATCTATATTTTCTTGTAGATAATAAATGATGTTTTGATATTTATAAAAAAACATCTTTTTTTATAAATAGCAGATAAGCACGACACCGGCGTCATCGCACATATGCTTTATAATGTGAACCACAAAAAAATTATAATAATTTGATATAATGAACATGATTACATTACAACTATATGTATGAAAATTATATGCTTTTTTTACTGTATATCATTTAGAAAATATTTAATTAAATTTTGGTTCATGTGGCGAAGATTTTTTTTTTTGTTACCAAATATTTGTTTTAATACAAAAAATTATAAAAATAATTAATATTGATCAAATGACTTTTTATGAATTAAAAAATGTGTCCATCATATGCGATATTCATCTAAAGTTCTAATTCATAAAATCAAATAGGAGATTATATGGGAAAATTAATTCTTATCGATTGTGTTTTTATGAAAATTTGAATGCATTTATCGGACAATGCGGTCAATGAAAGACTATATTATAATAAATGTGACACCGGAATAGATCCTGTGCCTAATAAAATATCGAAAACGTTTCGGAACCTACGTTCCCTTCATCAGATTGGTTGAGGAACTCCACTATAGTAAAAATTTAAAAATTCCTGTGTCACATTTATTATAATATAGTCTCTCATTGACCGATAAATGTATTCAAGGATATTATAAGTTTAAAGCAATTTAAAGTTCTTTATATAGACGATAAATTGTTCCACCCAAATAAATGATTTAAATAATAATAATTTAAGATCTTTATACCCGCAATATTTATGTTGCATTTTGCAATATGTTTAATAATTTTAGCAAAAATATTATTCAAAGTTTTTATGTGTTTTAATAATAAAAATTTCCTTACTTAATATTCCATTTAAAATGAAATGTTCTTAAACACCAATTTTACCGCTTATACAAACTTTATTTTTCAAATTTTCATTTGCGTTAACTATATTTTACTATTATTATTTAATAAAAATTTAATCAAATATTCCTTTATAAAATTTCATGTTTAAATTATTCATTGATCACATAAATTACATATAAAATTAAAATGGATAAAATATTTTTATTAGTTTTAGATTTTATGACCCAGATGAATTATATATGCTACCGATTCGTGTTCGCAATGTTTTATAAAAAAAGTTTAAATTTTTGCTAATAATGTTAAATAAATAATATTGTAATTTAAACATATACTTACTTATAAGACTATAGGCTCTTATATAATGATTTTGATGCTCTTAACACTATTGTTATTCATATAATAACCAACATCACCAAGATTTATAAAGCTCTAGTTTATAATATGATTTTATTATATAATATACAAACTATATACCTAAATAGCATTTATTTGAATAATCTAAAGCTTGTACCTTTTTGAAACATCACACATAATCAGGTTATTATTTAAATTGAGTGTTAAAATCGAACAATGTAAACTATATTACAAAAGAGATTATATTAATAGCTCCAGTTAATGAATATTTCAAATTGTTTTTCAATATTCAATTTATGGTTTTAATTTACTAATTCCGTATAATATAGTTCAGGTGTATACTAGTAACTTGATAAACAAAAGCTTAAAATAATTATATATATATACTAAATATATATTTACATCTATTGTAGTTATATAACAACTATGAGGATTTATGAGGATGTGAAAAGTTAAATATAGGGATATTAAAGCCAATTAATTATTTTATTAAGGATAATATTAATTATTGTATCTAACAGAATTTTTGATGTTCAAGTAATTATAGCATATACAATCCTTGTAGTATTTTATCTATGGGGTCAACTAAAAAGAAGATGACCTAGATTTGAGTCAAGTTAAAATGGTACAACAATTATCTTTATTTTTTATTTACCCTTCGATAGTTAAATTAAATGCTTATCGCACACCTATAGGCGACTGATTAAAAGAGTCAATTTGTTAACATACAAAACAACAAACAGCCACTCGCACTAGCCATATTTTTTAGTGATCAGTAGTGATTTATACACTATCTGGAGGAAATCAAATTAATATAATATATAACCAGGGACGTCATTTCAAGAAATTGTTGAGGGGGCAAATCAAAAATTGAGGGCCCCCTGACCAGGTGTGATTATTGTTTCGAGTAAAAGTGGTAAAACATGACATTTAATCGCCTGTTAAGTGTTAATAATATTCATTCGCTAACATACCAAAGGCAAGATTTTTCTTAAATATATCACCGACATTTTTTTT
>JANSTW010053000.1:0-12322 GCA_027564275.1 Diadocidia ferruginosa
TGTCAGCAAAATATTACCTACAAGAAAGTTTTACACTAGTAGACCGATTTGGCCAAAATTTTGTGGGAGTGAGTTTTGAGAGAAGCTCCCATACGATTTCTTTTCTAAAAATGGCCAAAAAATATGAGCATATAGACAAAAATCTTTACCAGTGAGAGGATTTGGTAAAATTTTTGTGAGAGGGAGTTTTTAGTAGTCTTATATTCTGGGATTAAATTAAGAGTCTCTAGGTTAAAGGTAATAGGGGCCTCCCATACGTTTTTTTTAATTACCGAAAAATATGAATAATATACAGAAAGTTTTTTACCAGTGGTCGGATATGGTCAATTTTTAGTAAAGAAGAGTTATTAGTGGTTCCATACTCTGGGATTGCGTTTGGGGTCTATAGGTCAAATATGGGAGGGGAGACTCCCATACGATTTTTTTTTTGCGAAAAATGGTTTTTTTAATATGATCATTGAGCATATAGTTTTTTTTACAAATATACAGATTTGGCAAAAATTTAGTGGGACTGAGTTTTTATTGGTTATTATGCTCTAGGATTCATTTTGGATCTCTAGGTCAAAGGTAAATGGGGGCCTCCAATACGATTTTTTTTGGAAGATATGAGCATATAGAGAAAGTTTTTTACCAGTAGACGGATTTGTTCAACAAAATTGTTTGCGAGATTTAATGGTTCTATACTCTGGAATTGCATTAAGGTCTCAAGGTCAAAGTGGAAAGGGACTTCTATACGTTTTTTTATGAAAATGGATCTAGTCGTAATTTCAAAATATAGTAAAAGCAGCATCCCAGTTTTATTGGGGGCTCTCAAACCGATTTTTTTCTTTAAAAATGCTATCAATAAGTTATAGTATGTTACTATATTATAATATAATAAATAAATAATAAGAAAATATTGTATCTCACTGCGAGCACACACAATCGCAGGCGTCGCGTATATATTTATAAATAATTTGATTAAAACAGTCTCCGCATCGGCTATATATATTTATATTTTATAGGTTGTGTAGTTTCAAAACTTTAAAATATAGTCCAGAAAAACAAATCCACTTTTTAAGTCTTAATGTATGACTTTTAATTTTAACGGCCAGAATTTTAATTATTTTAATTTTAAGAATTTTTATTTTTTTAAATGTTCCCGATCCATTTTATGCCTGCGCGGTGGGTTCGTTTTACTACATTTTTTACCACATTATCATAGTGACCAACGTAAAAAATAAAATATAAATCCCTCTAGTAAAAAAATCCACACTGTCCCCGAATCTAGTCCGTTGTTTTTTTTCTGGGATATTAATTTAAAATTTTAAAATGTAAATATATACATATATTCTTGGTGTGCGAGTGATGATGTATTTGTATTAACCAGTAACACCTATATAAACCTATATTGTAATATTTTGTACAAATAATGCGATTTGATATGTAGTCATTTGTGTGTTGATTGACTGAAATCAATTCTAAGATTAATTTTTTCATGTTATTGGTTAATACATTGTCTGGAAGTTGTATACAATATTGACCGAGTAGCTTTAATATTAATAAAATATCACTCTATACATACTCTGTGTGTACTGCAATTTATTTATTACAATATTAAAGTCAACATTTGTTTTTAAAAAATGTTGATAAACTCGATTTTTATCAGTTTGCGTTCGTAAAAACCGTCGAAATGTGCAAGCAATTTACTTTTTTAATTTCAAATGTCTATATTTGATGGAAATAATTTATTATACGTTTTTTTCTCGCTATATTTTATACCTATATAGAAGAGATCTGCAGTATATTTATTGGAATTTATTTTGTATGCAGTTTAACATGATCTCATTATAGATATAGAATTATTATAGAGGCTATAGTTTTGTTACTAAACTATATATAGAAGCATAAGTATATCATGCTTTGCTGTTTAAATTTGTATCTGTATACACGCATTTATGGGAAGTGTTTCCATATATTTTTAAATAATTTTTTATTAAATTATGTAACAGGTTTCAATGTCATTTATATTATTTCATTTGATATACAATTACAGTTTTATTAATTATTACATCTTGCTAATATTTATAGATTGTCTATGGAAAAACAAACGTACTAATAAAAGAAGGGCCTTCGACGACTTCGTCTATTTTGCGAAAATACGACGAATTTTTTATGCGCCTTTTCGACCGGCTGCGCCATAAACTATACACAAAAGACAAAATATATTAATTATATTTATTTATTTATTATTTAATTAATTATATATATTTATCAAGACCATTTGTCACAAACAGTCAATTTGCCAAAAGTCAATTTATATAAAAAAAAATTATTTTAATATTTGAAAAAATAATAGCACCAGTAATGCATCCATAATATAGATAGATCATAATTTTCATTTGCCGCCCAAAAATATTCTCAACATTCGTCACTGGTTTTTAGTTTTTTAGACATTCTCTAACGATTTCTAATCGAGTTCTGTAAATTCTATAAATAATAGTCAGGAAACAGACAAAAATATTGAGGGGATAAGAATTTCTTCTAAAAAAATCAAATCCTTTAGAATTGTAGATGAAACAAATCGGTCCGAGAGTACACAGCAAAACATGGGATGCTGGTTTTAACCTGATGTTTGATCTCAGTTTTCTAATTTGCTCTATTAACTAACTCTCAATTTGCATAAAAGATTTATACGTCCACTGTCTCTTTTAAACAGAGACTCCATAAGCGATTCTGCAGAGAATAGAACCACTATAAAAACATACCCCACCAAAATTTGTCCAAATCCGTCCACTGATTATTATCAAAAGTAAAATCCTAAGGGCGTAGAAAATATGAGTCCAACAAATTCTGAAAATTTCATCAAAATCGAAAAGGGTTGAGACATATTTTTCAAATGGTGGTAAAATATTAAGATATGCTTATTCTGAAACGGGCCACTACTGCGTAATGTAATACAAAAAATACGGATCTAACCCGCACATCATTTTTTATCGGAAATCCAGAGAATGGTAAATCGATATCTCTATGATATCTAAGAGCACTATCTATATGATATCTTTTAATATTTATCTGGTAAATATCTCTTTATTAACATATAAGTAACTGTACATTGAATTATATATCAATAAAAATTCTGATATTGTACTGATATCATATGGTTATCTTAAAAACATACAAATATTCGTTATCTACAAGATATCTTATCGATATCGCTACAATCACGACGTATTACTAAACCTTACTATTCGCACAAAAAAATTCATTTCGATTTAAATTAAAGCATTATGTAAATAATGTTTTGGCTTTATTTATTAGTTTACAAATTTTTTGAACTCGTCATGGAGATTATCAGACATACTAATGATGGAACGTATATCCTGGCATGGAGGTGCGCTGAGTTTATTCCATGACTTATTTGTTAAAAAACAAATTTTTGAGGCTGGGCGAAGAAAGGTACGCCTTGCTCTGGCCGACCCATTAATTTATTTGAGAAAAGATTTGCTTCGAATTAGACCGATTAGACTGTTTTAAAATATTTACATATAATAAATTTTTTTTTTATATATTTTAAAATCTTAAACTCTATATCCTCTTGATATCTAGCAGTTATCTATAAGTTACAAAATTTCGCATCTTATCGTTATATTATTGATATCATCTAGATATAGAAAAATTATTTATTTATATCGCTATTAAATCATATATTAATCTGCTATATATCTATAAAATAAAGATACTAACTGGATATTTTATCGATATCATCTGTTTATATCTTATAGATGTGTTTTTACCTATGCCTAGTCGATAATATAACAGATATCTTTTAACGTAGTTCGATATCTATTATTTGTAACACAGATAAAAAATGTTGTGCGCCGGCAGACCCCTGATTAGAAGATAAATGTACATAAATCATATTTTTAGTTTTTTTTTCTCGGATCAAGCCATTATAATGTTTAAATTTGCTTTTTTAAAATGGTAAAAATGGTAAAAAAAATTAATTTCCTATATACAAAATGGAAACTTTAAACCCTTCCTCCTCCGAAAGAGGACCGAGCGCCGCAAACTCCCCGAACAAACGTTGTAACAAATTAGTAAGAAATTATCAAAATGTACAACAAAATGTTTCTAGGTAGATAATTAAGTGACATTTTTGTAATTTTTTTTAATTAACCATAAAGTCACTTTTTAATCATTTTTACAATATATACATTCAAATATAAACGAAACCAGCACTGAGGCAATAAAAAATAATTCTTTTTGGTAAAAATATAATATAATTAAAAAAAAAACATAAAACTAACATTCCATTTAAAGTTTTTCTGTTCATTTTTTTTTTAAATTAAAAATTAAAAAATTTCCATACACAACTCAATAAAAAGAAAATATTTCAAAAATTTTAACTTACATAAAAATTATATGTAGACTTTGCTACTTGTAATAATTAACTATCTGAAATAGAAATAAAAATTTAAAATTTAAATTTTTTTTTATAAATAAAATAAAACCCAGAAAGAAAATAATGTAGAAACAAAGAGAAGAAAAGAAAAAAAAACAAAATAAATAAATTTAAAAGAGGTAAGACTTTACTATATATAAATAGCTATGTGTCTCGAATTATTTCACTATAGAACTTGTAAAAAAAAAATTATATTTAAAAAATATTATTTAACAATTTAATTCAATAAATATGTCTAATAATTCTACAATTAATTAATTAATTTGTTATATTTCTATATTATTAATTTTTATAATTTTTTTTTTAATTTAAACACAAATTGTGCGAAAATCGTTCTTCTATATAAATATATTTAATTTAATTTAACATTTAATTTTAACAATTTTTTATACGAAAATAATTAATATTAGTGAAAATTAACGTTAAAAATAAAAACTTACAATTAATTTTTTTTAAATATTTTTTAAAAAATACAAAAAACTATTCTCTAAATAAAGTCTAAACAAATACAAACCATATTAATTAAACTTCAAAAGTTTTCATTTTCTTTCAGAAACTAATTTATAATTTATTTTTTTTATTAATTTTTGTTTAATTTTTGTTCATTATAATATTATTTAACATTTAATTTTTTTTTAATAATAAAAAAAATTAATTTAAATTTGTATATTTTGTAATTGTTTAAGCATAACACATGAAAAAAATACAAAAAAAAATCGTCATCGTTGTTGTCGTACATTTTTTTGTCGTCGTCGCTATTAAGTTTTTATTATGTAAAAATTTTAATTAAATTAGAAGAAAATTATTTTTAATTTTTTCTGACAATATTTTACAATCACTATTTTTCAGTGGTTTCTCCTTTTTTATTCGTTTCGAAATGTTTTTTTTATAATTTTTAAAATAAAAACATTTTTTTTTGAAATTAAATAATTAATTTATTAACAAAATAATAAATGTATAAAAAAATGGTTGTTGTTATGTGTTTTAAATTTAATTATAGTAAAAAAAAATGTAAAATATTTTTAAAACGCATGACAAACTTAAATTATATGTTAAAAATTGGAAGATAATAAAACTTAAAAAAAGATAATAAAAAATATAAAAAAAATACAACAATTTATGAATTTTATTTACTTATATATAATAATATATAGAGAAATGATGTAAATCTAAACTAAATTATAATAAAAAAAAACACAATAAAAAATATTTGGAACATTAAAATGAAATTTCAGTAAAAATTGTTTTGTTTTAAAAGTTTTAATATAGAAAAAATAATAGTCAGGCCGTTTTTCTGCTGCATTTTTCCATGTCTTTACCATCAAATTTAATTTTTCATAGTAACCGACATAGACTTTAGCGAAATCGTTGTATGTGGACGCTTTTTTAAACTATAATTTTCTTGTGCCGACATCATCATCATCATCATCGTGTCCTTTGCTCCAAGGCGAGGGAGCATAGGGACCATATTTTTACCCTTTTTCTATGTGATACCATGGTTTTCATTGACGACTATAACTATCTGACTATATCAAAGGTGGAGGGTTGTCAGCAACTTGCACTTGGTGATCAGTGTGGCGGGTTTTAATACACCATATGAGGAACCCTATCAGTTGGTGTCATATAGGCGAATGAAAGGTTATAGTCCAGTTGTGAATTTTGTTTGATTGCGTCGAGTCTCGAACCCGGAACCTCTTGGACACAAAGCCGTGACGCTACTCACTACTCTATGCTGGCTACCTTGTGCCGACATGTCATGTACAGGAAGAATCAAGAAGGGCGTATGTCAGGTTAAAGGCGGACAAGCAATGGCAAGGAAACGATTATGGACACGGTCAAATAGGAAATGTCCTTCTAAGGGAATCTCCCGAAGTAGGTATGCCCTCTGATAAGATCATTTCATACTTTGACTTTATTCAAAGATATAATTTCATAAGGCAGGAATGGGAGCAGGGTCGTTATCCTTTGGTATCGCCGTGTACTATCGACCTGTTTACGGATGAGTCAATAACAGAAAAAAGCTCAGGAGCGGGTGTTTTTTCACCTAGTTCGGAGCACAACTCCTTCTATAGTCTTGGAAAAATCTGTACGGTTTTTCAAGCAGAAACTTTCGCACTAGCAAGAGCGGCTGATGAGTCAATGATTGGGTCTGGTTCGTCGGAGTGGAACATAAACTTCTACTCAGATAGCCAAGCAGCCCTTGCGGCTCTTAGCAATCCACTCACCTCCTCGAAAATTATCGAGGAGTGTTAAAGGCTGTTTAATACTCTCGGTTCCAATAACACGCAGGTATCGAAGGAAACGAAAAATCGGATGAACTGGCTTAGAAAGAGACTGAAACTGTATGGTTCGGCCCCGAACCGGCTATTGGGGTGTCCAATACGACACTAAAGAGGATGGGTAAATCTATTAGCCAGAAGAAGCACCTAACAAGATAGGACGATATTTCCGGCTGCCGTTAAGCAAAATTGTTCCTCAGAAATATTTCTGAAATTTAAACCAGATCCATCCTTTACCTATCGCGCAAACATATTGCAAGGATGTGGTTAGCATTATCACCGGAAACAACAATCTGAACTTGCACATGCACAGGCTGGGGCTAGTTGATGATGTTTTGTGCAGATTCTGTCTACAGAATGATGAGGCAGCGACACACGTTCTTTGCGAGTGTCCTGCCTTTCTCGCACTAAGCGGAACATTTTCGGCAACCCTTCAATTTCAATTGGGGATCTGCCGGAAATTAAAGTTAGCAAGATACTGGTCTTTATCCAAAGTACCGGATGTCTGGTTAACTAAGTAACAGAGGGAGGGTACAATAAACAACTGTTTGCATAAAAGGTAAACCCTCTCAAAAACAAAAAAAGATCGGAATTACTAAAGCCAAGTGCCAATCATCAGAAAATACATTTTCAAGCCATATGTTATTGTAGATAGCCAGTAGCTGTAAATTTTTCAATCTATGAAGATTTTAAATCATGTCCTCACATATGTTATCGAAACCCGGTGATTTTCCCTTGCATGATCTTATAGCTTCATTCAATTCCCATTCCGAATATACCACATTATATAGTTCGGGGTTGTTGGATTCAAAATGTCGAACAATGTTTTCAGCGTTTTGCTTCACAAATAAAGAACCGATTGAATAATTTTTGTTTGAGCTATAATCAGCGAATGTTGTCAGACCCGCAACAAGCTACAACGCCCTCCTTATAATATCACTAATGGTGGATAGGCAGAATCCAGGCATCAAGACAACAAGGTCATCCGCGTAAGCCGTTGATCTCAAGTATTCGAAGTATAGTTTGTCCACGACCACAAGCCATAGTAAAGGGGAGAGTGGGAGAGTACTCCACCTATTGAGGTGTACTTCTAATAACTTTCCTAATGATTTTAAAACCACTCAACTCTGTCAGAATGATTGTGGATTTTAGAAGCATAACAATCCAGTCAATCAAACCCGAAGCAAGGTTAAAGGTTTAAAGAGCGCTTTTTATAGCATGAACCTGTACTTTTTTAAAAGCTCCTTCAATATCCCCGAAGGCTGCTAGTGTATAATTTGTATTTCTCTATCGTACGCATAACCTTTGTTAATGACCACAAGCCATAGTAAAACAGGTTCCTAACGGTAAATCAAAAATTTGAGTGTCTGACTTTTTATTTTAAATATAACGTCGTGTTGTACTCAACCGGACGTACAATTTACAATATGTCACATGAATCGTTCAAAATCACAACTGTATGGCACTGAGTTATTACAAAACGATTATAAAATATTAAACAAATATGAATGAATATTATTATATGCGCGCCAACTTTTAAAGAAACACAAAAATAATTATGTCAAACAACCGCATCGCGATCAATATTGATCGATCATTCCAAAAAGACAAGTCGTATGCGTTGCGCGTGTGATTTTCAGTTTATCTTTCGCGGTTTTTTTTTCTCGTTAAGAATTTTCCCAGTAAAATTTTAAAGAAAAAAAAAATAATTTTAGGGTTTTGAAAAAAAACGAACATTTTCGCCAAAAAACTCTAAAGAGAATGAAGTTGTGCGTGCGCATGTGCTGAGGAAAAATCGCGCCAAAAAAAAGGTTCGAACTTAGTTATATAGAAAAAAAAACGGTCACAAAAATCAATTTGTAATTAATTTTAAATAACGAAAATTTGGTAAACTGAGCTGACTGAATCCGCTCGGAAGAAGTTAATATTTAAAGTTTAGATTAAATGAGTTGCGGTTTCGCAGCAGCAGCAACCAAAAATATTTAAAACAACAACTTCTGTGCATTAATATAGGAAACGTTTTCTTATACAAAACACAAAAAAAAAAACAAAAAACAAGAAAATCGTTTTAAGTGCAAAAGTGCAACAGCAGCATTATGTTTATTCAATGCATCGCACAGTTAATAAAAATAATTGTGAAAAAGTAGTCGGGGAACCAGGTGCAACGAAAATTATATCCGAGATCCCAAAGGTACGTGATCTTAATATGGTCGCAGTTGAGAGTTTTTCTTAAAAGATGTTTTCTATATCGTCTTTAGATTAGTTAGATTAGTTTAATTTTTTAGAATTTCTATAGAAGGTTCTACGGAAATATTCATGACTTCGAGGTTCTATGAAATGTTGACCTTGGTCGAAACTGCAGGTTATTTGATTTGATTTTTCTATAGAAATTCTTTCGAGGTTCTATCAAATATTTATTAGTTTGGTCGAAAATATATCGAGGTTCCTTGAAATTTTCTTGACTTCTATTAAAGCTGCAGGTTCTTATTTTTTTTTTTAATTTCTATAAACATTGTTTCGAGGATTTTTTTTTTAGAATTTCTATTGCTTCAATGGTTCTATGGAAATATTCGTGACCGTGGTCGAAACTAAATCATGGTTTTATGAAATTTTCTAGATTTCTAGTAAAACTGCAGGTTCTTCGATTTTTTTAGAATTTCTAAAGAAATTGGTTCGAGGTTCTATGTGAAATATTGATGACTTCGGTCGAAACTAAATCGAAGTTCTTTAAAATTTTTTATATTTCTATAGAAACTTTAATTTCTTTGATTTTTTATTTAATTTCTATAGAAATTGTTTCGAGGTTCTATGAAATATTGATGACCTCCGTCGAATGCAAGTTCTTTGATTTGTTTAAAATTTCTATAGAAATTGCTTCGAAGTTCTATGAAATATTGATGATCATGGTCGGAAATAAATTGAAATTCTTTGAAATTTTCTAGATTTCTAATAAAACTGCAGGTTATTCGATTTTTTAGAATTTCTATATAATTTTGAGGTTTGATGAACTTTCTTAAGAAAATTTAAAATTTTCTACAATATTTCTATTAAAGATCCAGGTTCTTTGATTTTTTTTTTTAATTTTTATAGAATTTTCTATGAGGTTCTATAAAGTATTGATAACCTCGGTCAAAACTATATCCAGGTTGTTAAAATTTTCTAGATTATTACTAAATCTGTAGGTTCTTCGATTTTTTTTAGAATGTCTATAGAAATTGTTTCAAGGTTCTATGAAATATTGATAACCTCCGTCGAAACTAAATCAAGGTTCTTTGACATTTTCTAGATTTCTTTGAGTTGAAATTGCTTTGAGGTTCTATGAAATATTGATGACCTTGGTCGAATCTTATTCGAGGTTTTTTTGAAATTTTCTAGATTTCTATTAAAACTGCAGGTTCTTTGAATTTTTTAAGAATTTCTATGGTCGGAACTAAATCGAGGTTCTGTAAATTTTTTTAGATTTCTACTAAAACTGCAGGTTGTTTGACATTTTTTTTTAATTTCTATAAAAAGTGTTTCAAGGTTCTATGGAAAACATTGATGAGCTCGATCGAAACTAAATTGAGGTTCTTGCTAAACCTGCATGAAAAGGTTCTACGAAATTAATTTTTTCACCAAAATTCTTAAAGTATTTTGGGATTTCTAATTTCTAACCTGTCTCTAGACATTTTTTAGACATCCTTTAAAACTAAAGCTCCTTTGAGAATGCTAAAGGACTTCTGTAGAATTTGCATGGACAAGTTCAACGAAATCTTGATTTTTTTAGGATTTCTATAGAAACTGCATCAGCGTTTTTTGAAATTTAAAAAATTTCGGATTTTGTTAAAAATGGATCAAAGGGTTCTGTGAAATCTTGATGATTTTTGTTGAAACTGAAGTTCTTTAATAATGTCTATAGACTTCTTGAACTTGATCGAATTTTTGAAGATTTTTACTAGACTTTTTTTTCTAAATTCCTATGAAATATTTGGCATTTCTGTTGAGACTGCAGGCTGTAGGTTCTTAAGATATATTTTCATCATTTCTGTCACATTTTTTTGTTTGGGTTTGTGTTAAAACGATTAATTTAATAAAATTTTAAAGAATTTGACTAAATTTGAAAGTAATAAATGACATTTTAAAGAACTCAAAAAAAAATTAAAACAGAAAACAATGAAATTTCAAAGAAACCGACTAAATTTTAAAATAATCGATAATTTTTTTTTACAAAAATCAATGAAATTTCAACATATAAGTCAATGAAATTTGAAATAATTTGACGACATTTCAAAGATCACATAAAATTACAAAGAACTCGTTTAAATTTCACCGAAAATGCTTAAAAAATTCGAAGCAGTTTAAAAAATAAAAAAAAAACTCGATAAAATTACAAAAAAATCGACTAACTAAATTTCAAAGAAATTTCAATAGAAATCAATGATATTTCAAAAAAATATATATAGAATTTCAAACAACTCGACTAAATTTAAGAAAAACTTTACGAAATTTTAAAGATGTTGACTAAAATGCAAAGAAATCGATGAAATTTCAAAGAAACCGACTAAATTTCAAAGATCTGGGCTAATTTTCAAACAAATCGATGAAATTCCAACAGAAGTCAATGAACTTTTAAAGAACTTGACTAAAATGCAAAGAACTTTACAAAATTTTAAAGATCTCGATTAAAATACAAAGAAATCGATGAAAATTCAAAGAAATCGACTAAATTTTGAAGATCTAGACTAAATTTTAAAATGTCGATGAAATTCCAACAGAAATCAATGAAATTCCAAAGAAATCCAAAGAATTTCAAAGAACTCGACTAAATTTCAAAGCACTTAAACTTAACGAAATTTAAAAGATTTCGACTAAAATGCAATGAAATCGATGAAATTTCAAAGAAATGGACTAAATTTCGAAGATCTTAACTAATTCTTAAAGAAATCGATGAAATTCTAGTAGAAATCAATAAAATTTCAAAGAAAGAACTACAAAATTTTAAAGATATGACTAAACTACAAAGAAATCAATAAAATTTCAAAGAAATCGACGAAATATTTAACATAATTCAATAAAATTTCAACATAAGTCAATGTTTTTTTTTTAAATTCGATGAAATTACACGAAACTCAACTAAATTTTAAATAAATCGATAAATTTCAACAAAAATCGATGAAATTTTAGTAAAATCGATGAAATTATAAAAAAATCGATAAAATTTCAATGAACTTGAGTAAATATCAAAAAATCGATGACAACTATTTCAAGAAATTCAGAGAAATTTTTAAAAATTGTAAAATTTGGAGAAGATAAGTGAAATTTTGAAAACTTCAAAGATATATTGGAAATTTTTAAGAACTCGATAAAATTGGGCTATTTTAATTTCAATGAAGTCAATGAATTTTTAAAGGACTAAATTTCAAATGAAATCGATGAAATTTTAAACAGAGAACGTTGAATAATTCAAATAAATCAAATTTCTGGGAATTATATAACCAGTATGGAGCTGTAAGTAAAGTCACGGCTCTATAAATCAAGAGGTGGTGGGTTCGAGGCTCGGTAGGGCCAAAAAAATTTCACATCTGGGTTATCACCTTTCTTTCGCAGGTGTTTATTAAAA
>JANSTW010053011.1:0-22600 GCA_027564275.1 Diadocidia ferruginosa
TTTATAAACCGCGTGTTTCTTGCCTCTGAGCATAGCCACGCGCGCGGGGTAACAGATAATATATATATATATATATATATATATATATATTTTGGTTACATTTACTAAATAATATATAAAACAACAGAAATCATTTTTTATATTAAAAATTATTTTAAAAACCATGAACTAAATTTTATTTATTTATATATTACTGTATTTTGTATATAATAAATATAACAATATGTAGGTATATACAAAGGAGAAAAATGCACGTATACCTTAGTTTATTTATATGCACACACAAAACAGCTATATATAATATATATATACAACATAACATTGAAGAAAAGTACAGTGCACTTAAGGGTTAAGGTCATCCTAATAATTAACTGAACAACACTCTCTCATTATATACCATATAATATTTTCTAAGTTATATGCATACATTTACCTTGTATATTACAATAATATATAAAGCCGCGTTTAATTTGTAACATATACTTACAATTTATAGGGTAAGTCCAGCATTTGGCACACGTTCTACACACATATAGATATAACATGTTGCTGTTATCCTGGAAGTTACGGTGAAACCTTTACGAAGGTCACATGGATCACTTAATATATATTAACCTTCCTTTACGGTTTGAGCAAAAAAAACATTCCATTTTATTTCGGAGGTCTGCATTTTACTTGCAAAGTCATAGCATTAAAAATTGTTGTTAAAATGAGTGTGACATATTTTGGCATGCTCCATGCTTCTTAGTCTTGGAGTAAAGGACAAGATGATACTATTTGTAACTTATTAGGTTTAATATTTTAAAAAGATTCTAAAAAATAAATCAAAAAAATATTTAATTTTTCGCTTAATCAATATTTGCCTTGTAAATGTAAAGTTGAATGCATTTTACCCTAAACCGTAATTTAATTTATTTATCTACTGTACAAGTATAATCGACCGTAATGGAGGGTTTAAGAAAAAGTTAAAAAAGATTTTTATATCTGATTTATTGAAGTCTTACAAAACTATACTGTTGACGTGTACTAGTAACAACCCTATATAATAAACATATAGCTTTGTTTTTGTATCACAACATATTCTACCAATAATTTAATTCTTTGGTATTTTTATTAAGTATAAAACTGAAGTTTAAAAAGAAATCCTAGATTTCAAAAGGCTTATTGATTTATAAGAGGTGTTGACTGGGTTATTAGTTAGATTTAGTTTATATTTTATTAATATAAAAATAAAAAAAATTGTATGCCAGCACGTCAAGCACTTTTTTAGACATAAATCTTGTTTTTGTACGTCAAAAAATAATTAGAAATTGAAGAAATGTTTCTTCTAAACTCTCATAGCAATAAAAAAAAGCTTGATTATGATGTTTTGATTTTTTGAAACGAAAATATTGACTTATTGGTAGAACTTTAAAAATATTGTAATTTAATTATGAAAATATCACAAACTTTACCAAATTAACTGTCTTTGTTAGAAGCTAAGCTGTATATAATTTTGCCATATTTTCATAAAAAAAATCTTGATTATTTTTTCGCATATTATTTCGTGTATAGTATTGTATAGTAATATTGCAATTTAATTCTACATCAGCAATAAAAAAATTGAAAAAATTATTTATAATTTTTTTTTTCTTCATAATTACTCAACCATATTATTATATGAAGGTTTACTTTATACATAAGTGTTCTGAACACACAGCATAATTTTCTCATGTACATATTTTCCAAACAATGTTAATTTATATATATATAGTACGTCGTGTGTCTGCTTCACTTTTTCTTTAAAATTTTCCTTTCTTTATGTATTATGTGTATACCTTATAGAAGAAAAAAAAATCCACTTAAATTTATTGTAGCTGCTACATACAGACTTTCTGTATAAGCTTATAGCAGCTATTAAATAAAATATATTATATAGATTGTACTGTATAATGTACAATGTACGTACATAGTGTGTGAATAAAGAAAACTTTCACAGATTATATGTATGCTTTTGTGAAAGCAGCTAAGTAATATGAACACAACAAAAAACAACATAATGTTTTGTATCCGTTTTCCTTATTCGGTGTTGAAATGAACGATCGCAATTTTCATTTAAATTATTATTCTTTTTTTTTAATTATATTTTAATATTTTTAAATAATAGATTTTTTTCTCGCTTTTCGTTTTAAAGATGCTTAGCTATATTAGATTACATTTTATTTAAAATGTTGGTAACTATGTAGATCGTATATATTTAAAATAAAGGATGAGATTTTATACAGTGGCGAGCATAAAATCACATTAAGAACATTTTTTTAATAAAATATTTCTCTATTTTCCACCGTGATCTGCTATCGGTCAACGAAAAGTAAATATTTGTATTATATGGCTCTACCTATTCGTCAAATTCTTTCAAAAAGTGTCTTTGCTTATATAACGACAAGAGTTTGCTTTATTTCTGGACTAACCCGTCATCAGTGGAGATGGATATAAGAGTCTCCAGATAGTATCAAATAGGCATTCATCCAAATGAAGTGAATCACTGAGATGTGTGCAAATTGTAACATCTCAGTGATTCACTTCATGTATTCCTAAATTTTAAAATAATTTTTTTTTTCATTAATTAACTAAAACTTTTCAAAATTTTTTTCGAGATTTTATTAATATTTTCAATTTTAAAAGACGTTATATTTATTGATTTCCTCTCTTTTATCAAATATTTTCATATACGCAACGCAGAGTACCTTATATAGACCCTGCTACCCTTCTCGCAATTTATAACTACAATATAGTTTACGTGCGTCGCGTAAATTTAATTATATTTTAATGATGATGCTTATAATACATATATAGGTATACCTAGTTTATATTTTCTGTAAATAATATAAGCCAATTAAAATTTCCATTTTATAGTAATGTAATAAATATGAATTTTATATTAGACGCATAGTTTTATACAGGAGTAAATAGCTTTCTAGTTATACATAAATTGAAAATATTAATAAACTTATCAAATGTAACTATATATCTATAAATATATAAAGTTTATAAATTATTATTATATTGAATGCACATTTAGCTAATTAATAGAAAAATCTCCTGAAAATGATAAAAGCTCGCATTTATAATAATTCTATAGATATATATTATGTTTATTATAAATAAATAATTTAATAGTCCGGTTTATAGTTTATATATATATATTTTTTTTTTTATTAAACATAAATTAAACATAAATTAAATATTTTGTGTTATGCAATTTATTTTATTTTTCTGAAAATATTACACTAACATAATTTTATTTAATATTTTTCATCTCAATTTAATTGATGTATTGAAATAAATCGTATGGTAGCCGAGTTGCTAGCACTTCAAACGTTTTTTAAATAGAAATTAAATTATCTAATTTTAAATAAAGAAAATATTCCATTGTAAAAATTAGTAAATTTACAACAAAAATATTATTTTGCATTTTTTCGTCTCAATTTATTTGATATTAAATATAGAAAATGTTCTATAATTGTAAAAATTGGTAATTCAGCATTCTAGATAATATTAACATGTTTGCCCTATAATGGCGAAAATGTGACTGAACTATATGCGAAACAATTATAAATTATAAATTAATTATCCAAAATATTGCTTTTACATAAATATAATATTCAAATATATTATATATACATATATATGTGCAGTTAATTGGCATTGCTTCAACACATTAACATAATTTATTTAATAAATAAAACTTGTGTGTGCAGTTGTAATCATCATTAACCAAATATTTTAATTTGATGAATTACTGCAAATTATTCAGCGAATGTTTTGTACATACAATTTTGTTCTAGTTAACATTTATTTAGACAATGAAAATGTTTAATAATATTATAAATGTTATACGCAGCAATATAACAATTTACATAACTTCTATTTAAGAAAATATTTACCATGGAAAATTTTCTTTAGACGCGTATAAATTGAAAAATTTACAAAATCGCAGCTCCTAACTTATAATGTACATAAAATAAAACGTTTTGCCATGCTGCTAATTATTCTCAATGAACTGTCAAACTTGTTAATGGCTTTCTTACATCCATTCCGTATATATACAGCACTACTTAACGTATATATATATAATTTAAATTTTCTTTGCATTTTCTTATAATATAAATTTTCGCTGTCTATTATATAAAATTATGTATATAAGACGAAAATATTTATATGTGTTTAGTTAATTGTTTTATATTATTTTTAGACAAATCTTTCTTAAATTTTACTAAAATTTTAAAACTTTTTTTTACATGCAATTTATCCACAATTTATAAATTTTCTTTTTAACATAATCTAGTGACGTCGTTATTCGCTCTAAGATTTAGTTGAAAAATTATTTTATGTCTTGTTAGGTTAAAAAAAATATTGAAAGAGAAATCCAATATTAAAAGAAACAATTTTATTTTCTTGCTGTGGTTTTCGTAATTTATCTAAAATGTTTTTTTTTTACAAAAAAAATTAAAAAATTGATATTTAATTTATGCGATGTTGGTAATTTTTAAAGGCTAACATACGAAGATTATTATTATTAGCTGTTTTTTGTTAGGAATAATTGGAAGAATATTTAAATGCGGATCATGTTAGCTCATTAGCAATATTATGTAAATTTGATGCTCATTTGTGTATTTGGTGAGGGCGAGTTTTTTGAGATCCTTTACTCTATGGAATTTAATTTAAATTTTCTACGTCAAAGATTAAGATGGGTTCCCATTCGATTTTGTTTAAATATGAGCAATAAGCATACAGACAGTTTTACGGATTTTAGTTAATTTTGGTGTGGATTTTTTTTTTATATATTCTGGAATTTTTCTTGGGGTCTCTAGGTTAAAGACGAGGGGGCCTCTCATCATATTTTTTGTAGTTGTAAATATCTATTACACTCTTTGTTAAAATATGTAAACTATAAAAGAGAAAATAGTAGTTTGTGTCAGTTTTTAAATGTTAAAAGATATCAAAAGCAGCATCTCAGTTATGCTGGGATCACTCGGACAGATTTCTTTATTTGAAAATATTCATAAATATTATTTTTATATTCGATAAATATGTAAAGTTGTATACAGCCACATAGACGAATAATAGAAAATATTGTATATAGTTTTTTTCCGAAAAAAAATTATAAAAAATGCGGAAAACATTTTCAAATATATTAAAATCAATTTTATGATAAATATCCAAGTAAACATTTATTACAAATATACATTGCTTAAAATTGATAACTTAGTGGAAAATTCTATATATATATATAATATAATGTAATATAATAAATATAAATAAAGAGTTACGAAAGAAAGAGAAAAAAAACCTTAGACATTGTAAAATGGGAAAATATTGTATGCGAAAACTATAGAAAATAATAAATTATCATAAAAATATCATCAATATTACCTTTTTCATAGACATTTTCTTTGTTAAATTAAAGCTTACACATAATATATTATCGTTATACGAATATAAAGAAAAACCCTTTTTCACAATATATTTGACACTGGCGGGATACAAATATATTATAATATACGCAATTTATACAACTTATGTGTTTATTGGGTTCGACGATAATATTATAAATAAACCGAAAAGTTTTCAAAATAAAATTTTTCACCCACTGATGGTGCTTCCGCTTGTCGTACGTTTTTCAAAAGGAACAACTTTTCAAACATTATAATATCTCTGGCGCTGCGTGTACAAAAAATTGAATATAAAGAAGAGTTGTTTGCGTTCAATAAATTATAAAAACAAAAATAAAAATACACTTAAAGGCAAGAAATCACATTTCAAAATTTAAATTTTTTCCCCCGAAAACTTTTCACCAAATTGATTAGCATATTCATTATATTATATATTTTAAAAGCCACAAATTCGCTTTTATATAAAACATTAAAATTTGGCTTGCGTATAATTTATGTGTTTATATATAGCTGAAACGATTTCCGTCAATATTATTTTTAATTGATTAATTATAAAATCTCAATTAAATTAAAATATTCTAAAAAAGCAATTGTAAAAAAATTATAAAACAAGTTTAGCAAATTTAAAAATAGATAAATCTTAGTCACGCATAAGACATGATCCGAAAATTAATAAAAATATTATCTAACTGCTTCTCAACAACATGCGGCCAAAAAAACCTTAAAAATTTAATTAACTCTTAAAAGTGAAATAATTTTTTTATGTTCTGTATCATTAGCTTTTTAAAAGTCAATTTTTTTCTTTGCCCTTATTAAAAAGCTTTTAATGTTATATAACTGATATATATATACATTATACAGTCCTTAATAAAGAAAAGGTTTTGGTTTATTGCCCACACACAACATAATATAATATTGGCTGAACTAATTTCTGTTTCTTATTCACTTTAAACATTTTTTTGCTGATTAATTTTTATTGCCAATATAATTAAAATCAAAGTCAATTTACATTCCATATAAATTTGTATGTAAAAGCTAACATTTTTGGCCAATACAATCCTAGAATGGGCCTTGGGGCTTTATATTATGTTGAATGGATACATGAAATAAGACTTGAGAAATGAAAATTATTTTGGGTGTTATTTCTTGCAAGCGGTAATTTCTTTGGGGGTTATTTCGTTTTTGAATATGATTTTTTTTTAATTATGTGTTATTTCTTCCGTGGGTTAATTCGTCGGGTGTTTTTTCTGAAGAAAAAAAATGTGTGCGTTAATTCCTAGGTTGTTATTTCATATCACGTGTTGAATTACTTACATTTTCGACTTTTTATTGAATAAGTTAACGACTTTTTGATCTAAATTTCTTTATTATTAACTGAATTTTTTACAACTGCGCCATGTTGGCCACTTAACTTATCATCCAAAATTTTGTGCTAATTTAATAAAAATACAATTTCAATTTGTAAAAGCCTGTTCGACACGATATTTAAACATTTATTAAAAATTCTTCGAAATTAATTTTTTTTTTAATAAAAAAAAACAAATTTTCTATAAAAATATTTTCTTTTCTTATGTATAAATAGTAAATACGCATTCAAGTTTTTCCGCATGAAATTATCTATATGTAATATGTATGTTGTGCTATACTTGTGTAAATGAAATACGAGAAAAGTTCAATAAATTCTATATTTTTTATATAAAAACTTGACTTTTTGCTGCTGCCAATTTCTAAAATTAAATAATTGCCACCCTTTTTTCATTTCTTAATTTTTTATTGGGTTACCCTTAACACACAGTCTTTTGGTTTTATAGACGGAATAAAAAATCTATCCAAAAAGGTATAACTGAAGTGAACTTAGTTATGCGTGTGTATATAAATACTATATATAGATAAATGAAGGTAAAGTATAAAATTTAATGAAAAAAAAAAAACTTTTTTATATAAAAAAATTCAATTATAGAAGAGTTTAGTTGAATTAGTGGTACGCGCGTAGTATATAATTTAAGAACTCATACATTCACCTTGTCTTATCCATATCGTATATATAGAGCTGCCAGTCAGTTAGAAAGTTTACACAATAAAAAACGAAAGTGGAGGCGAAAATTTGTATTTTTTTGTTGCCTCTATATCTGACACATCGCCGCCAAGTCCCTCATGAGTCACTTGATAATAATTTGTTACAATTTTTTATTTTGTATTTTTTTGCTGTGGCTTCAACCTCCGTTTATATAAACGCAATTGCAAAACATTTATAAAATTTGTATTAATGACCTAAAATTTGGTTGGAGGTATTTTCTGATGGCAACAAGTAAATGTGGATAAGCTAATGTGTCCAATTTTTTTTGTCTATCTGTTAAAGGAGAAAATATTGAACTTTAAATATGGTTGAAATCTTTACTCAGTGTCACTTTGAGTCAGTCAGTTCCACAGTTTGTCAGTCTCAAAATCTCGCAGTCAGTGACGCCGGATTTACAGTTCAGACAAAGAAATGTTTTTCGACAGCTTATGTCAAAATCAACCAATCAGAGCGCGTATTTTTTCCGCTCGTCAGAAAATTCCGCATGCTGAACGCGTTCTGATTGGTTGATTTTGACATAAACTGTCTGAAGAAAATTCTCTGTCGGAACTGTAAATCCGGCGTCAGTCCCACAGTCAGTCAGTCGTACAATCTGTCAGTCCATCAGTTAATCAGTCCTACATTCAGTCAGTCCCAAATGATTTCATATTTTCAAATAATTTAAAATATGTTTTTAAATATTAGTTATTTTACTCAAATAAAAAGATAAATTAAACAAATCTAAAATTTAGAAACAGGCTCAGCGGTTAACGAAACTTGAATACTTTTGTAATATTATTGGCTTTAGCTTTCGCCTGAGCCTTAACAAAAGCTGATGTCATTACTCATATACCGATGGTATCCAACTCCACTGACGATGGATTAGACTAGAAATAGTGCAACTCTTATCGAAATATGAGTTAAGACATCTTTTGTTAAAGGCTCAGGCAAAATTTAGAGACAATAATATTACAATAGTATTCACTTCTCGTTGACCGCTCCGCATGTTCCTAAATTTTAAATTTGTTTAAAATAAATATTTTAGATAAATTAAAGTTATTCTATTATTATATGCATTTAAACATACATTTTATATCGTCACTTAATTGATTTAAATTTATTGCAATTAAATTGAATTCAATATAATATCAAGATAAAATTATATTATACAATTGTGTATCAATCTAATAATATGCGGTATTTAAAACACGTCTTATCTATTAAATATATATAAGTTGAGATTAATATCTGTACTTATAGCATTTAATTCAAATTGCATGATGTTCATTTAATTTATCATACATTTATTATATGTATATAATAGAGGAGCACTTGCACCAAACGACAATCAGACACGTTTCCGGTTAATCGCCAATATGGCGTAAAACATTTCGAAATTATTTTTGTAAATTGGTTTGGCTTCTAAAAAATTATATGTCTATATAGGAAGTAGCCTATGAGAGAATGAGATTGAAAACAAATGTTCTCGTTTCCTCTTTGCGTGGAGCTTCGTATCCTCGTGTGTATGCAAATTATTTGATTGAACCATTTTTTTTAATCCTTGTTAGATTAAAATCTGTCATTTTTCTGTTGATTTAGTAGTTTAGAAAATAATTCTAGAATCAATTTTATTTGCCGTTTTTCTGAATCTTCTACAAATCACGTAATTCAGTAGAAATTCGTGAAAATATGTCAAAACATTTCGAAGAAGACATTTCATTTTTTACGTTCAAATCTGTTTTTCGTGCAGATAAAAATTGGCAATTTATTCTTATATAATCAAGTACAGTGGTTATGGTCACCCACTTCAGACATATATATTCTTAGCTTTAAACATTTTTTTAATTGAAAATAAAGCTGACATATTATACTCTTGATATTAAAGCAATTTAAGTCCTTCTTTTTTAACAAACACCTACTTGAAAAAAATTATAATATTAGACCTTTATCTACCTTTAAAGGTATAGATAGTAATATTTTATACATAGTAGATTGGCATATCAGACCAAAAACCATTCATCTTTTTCTATATAGAATAATAAGATCTATTTCTGACTGGGCTACGTATAAGATGTTGAACAATGTGTATCAGAGACCTACGTATCCATTAACAAAAATTCAGTTTATACTTCCAATTTTATAAAATATACGCAAACATACATATATATTAATATATTATATAATATATACATATATATAGTAGAGCTAGAGAGATATAGCTTTCTATACAAATGTAAATTTTCTTAAATTTAATTTAATTTAAATACATCCTCAATATATCTTTTTATATTCTGAAAATTTATTTTTGTGATAGATATAGGTTCTGACTTTATAATATTATAACTAGCTATCTATCTTCTTGTATATTTTATATAAAATATAGAAAGATTTTTCATCCATATCATTCTATATGGATGGATGGTGGTGGTATATATAACATCATTCTCAAGAAGGCTTCTTATATTATATCAAAAGCAATGCTGCCTAACATAATATTTATATAAAAGCATCCTGTGACTGGAATTTTACATTTTATAATCGTTTATCATAACTCAATCTTCTTCCATTGCTGCTGATGCTGCTGCTACTGCTGCTTCGTCTTAAGTATTACATACTTTAAGTTAATGCTTTTAATAAAATACAATAATAAATTATACCATTTTTTTCCATGCTGAACAATTTTTCATATATCTTTGGTTCTCAAAAGAAATAATCCAACAAAAAATGTATATATGCGCAAAGGTTCTTGACTTTTATTTGTCGAGAACTTTAAAAAAAAATTACGAATGCAATGAAATACTCTTTTTTGTCAAATTTTCAAATTTCAACAAAAAAATTAAAATACCTTCACCAAAAAAAAATCCCTAAATTTTTGTTTGTATATATCATATACTGAGCGCGATAAATACAATATGATAAAGGATAAAAAAATGGAAGCTTAAAGCTTCTTGAGATTCGCTTGCATCTAAAAAAAAAAATACATGGGTTTTTTGTTTTTTACTAAATTGCATTAAATTAAATATAATATATACGAAGTCATTGTGAGTTGGTAAAATAAAAATAATGTTTTTTCTATAAATAAGTTGGTTCATGTAAACAAAAGCTAGTAAAAATTGCGTAATTCAAACCCTTTTACGAGAAATAAAAGGATTTGTTGTTATTAGATATTTTTATTTAAAAATAAATATTCTTGGCAAGAAGGAAAACAAGTTAACTAGCACCGAATTGGTTTGTACCGAAAGTGCCTAGAACCAAAAGTGCCTGGCACCGAATTGCCTAGCATCGAAAGTCCCTGGCACCAAATTGTGTTGTACCGAATTTAGTGAAAATTTCAGAAAAACATATTTTTTTGGGGTTTGAGGAGAGGGGTGCATGGTATCAAATAAAAGGTATTACAAATACCTATCATTTAAAAGAAAATTAGGACAAATCCAACGCGTAATGTAGGTGGGAAGAGCAAAAATCTGTTTTTTTCATGTGTTTATGGGTGGGCGGGATATTTTGTAAAAAATATTACTGGGCTTTAAAATGAAAGCTAGACACTTAAAGGAGTGAGCTATAAAAGTTTTAAAGTTTAAAGAAAGCATACGTAGAACATTAAAGGGGATCAAAAGGATATAGCAGGGGGTTCTGGCGGCAGTCCCCCGATAAGAAAATAATAACAAAGCAGAGGGTTCGGAAGGCGACAACCCCCTGATAATAAAATATGTATACAATAGCCGTATTTTAGATTTTTTCTTGCATGGCGCCCCTGTAATATAAAATGTATAATAAATAAAAAATTACTTTCGGTTCAAGGAAATTTGATGCTAGACAGATTCGGTGCCAGCCACCTGCAGTGCAATTTCTGAGCAAGAAAATTCGGTGCTATATAGGCAATTTGGTGCTAGGAAATCAAATATCAATTGTGCGTATTAATGTTGAAGAGGCTAGTACATACGCAAAAATTTGACTAATAAAAGCAAGGCGAACAATTTCATTTTTAATTTGATTTAAAAACAAATATGTCGAATTATATTTGTAATTTTATATATACATGGCTTTTGTAAAGATAAAATGATGAATTAGTAGAACATTCGACTAAAATATTCAAAATGGATTACTTATTATGCTAATTATAATTTTATTGATATTTTCAAAATAAATCTTTTTATTATTTTGATGAAATTATCAAATTATGCCCATATATAAAGATTTATTTATTTTAATATTTGTTTATATAAATTTAAATTATTATAATTACATAAATTAAAATGCAAACAAAAGCAATCTGTTTAAATAAATATTTTTGCGCATAATTGCATTAAATTATAATATTGCATACCTACACATATAGAAAAATTATATTTTAAAATTTATAATTACAATTAGGTAATTTTTTTAATTTTATTTTATGTATTCCAGGCAGCAGCCTAAATAGCAGCTATATATAGTACAGCAAAAATTGTTTAAAAATGTCCTTGATTTGATGTATAGTATGTTAAGTTTTGGAGCAAAGAATTTTAAAACTGCCTGAATTGCAATATTCTCAATAAGTAGAAACATTTTTATTTTTCAGTACAATATTGATGCTTTTCAAATTGGCAAAGTTCCGTTTTTATTGCGGCGATTGTATTAATTTCATAAAATGATAATATTATCCGAACTATCTACCATTTTATATCCTTTAACCCAACCCATTCTATACCCCGTATTATAGATTTTATTAAATTTACCATGTACACATAACATTCAGAGTGTGTAAACGATTTTGTTGTTGTCAATTTAAACCAAACAATATTAACCAGCTGATATATATTGCGAATATTGTCATATTTAAACTCGTATAAAAAATGATTATGTTATCCCTGGTAGTTAGATTAGTCCTCATTATCCTTATTTAAACAATTTAAAATATTATATAGCAAAAAAAATTTAATTGAAATTGAACTGAATTTAAAAGCAAACCCATCGCAGGTTATGCTCGTTACAACTGCTGGCTGGCTGGATGCTGGAGAACTAAAATAAATTGTGTTTTAAACTGGGTACATCTACATAGCCTATGCCTTATATTATATGCGGAGAAAAGCAACAACAATACACATTTTATTTTATATAATATTTCCTGGGATTTAATATTTTTTTATTTATAAAATAGTAGGATTATAATATTATATAAAGATAATTTAAATTTGATACTTTGCCGGATGTGTACACAATTCTCTGTGTATTCGGAAGAAATGTGAATGAAGTAAAATTGATGCTTAATATAGGAATAAATAAAAACATAAAGTCGGAGCACAAATTTCAAAATTATATCCGAAAATCTATATCATATATTTTTTTGCGGTTTCCTGATTATTTTTGAATCCACTCAACTCGATTGAAAACCGTTAGAGGATGTCAAAACTCTCCGATTGCTATAAAAGGCAGTTCAATTTGTTCATTTTTTCCATTTAAATCAAAGGATTTATTTAAAAGAAACAAATAAATAAAAAAACCTTAATGTAAAATAAAATCTTTATTCATTAGTTTTAATACAAATTATTATTTTCTTTTTTAAGAATCATTCATTAAAAAAAAATATTTGTTAATTTTAAATGAGTTTAAAAGTTTATCGTAATTTTTCCGCTAAATTGTTTAACATAATTTCTTTCTTCTAGATTGTTTTATTGAGACGCTCGCCTTTGTCTTGTATACCTACAGGAGATAAGAAAACATATTTTATTACTCCCTTGAATGTAAAAAAGTGACAATATTCTTCACTTTTTTCTATATGTTGTAAGTGAAGCCTAAAGGTATAAATGCGTTAAAAAGGTAATAGGGATTTTCTTCTACACGCATGTTATACGCAGTATATTATTATTATAATGTTTTGTTGCGCTATATAGCTGATGTAATAAAATTATGATAAATTTGTACTTTGGGATTTTATAAAGTGGGATTTGTTGCAAGCAATAAACTCTGTATATATTATAACATATATAAGTATTATTTATTGTCATTGCAAAACCGTTATTTATGGCTCTATATGATATATAGCAAATTTAAATTTAGTATACATTGTTTGTAGCGATGAAGACAAAATAAATTTGAAGGCAAACTGATTGACTGTATGACTGACTGCGAGACTAACAGACTGTGGGACTTACTGACTGTGGCACAAACTGACCATGGGACTATCAGACTATGGGACTGACTGACTTAATGTGAGACTAGTATACGAAATTTATTAAAAACAATATTCAATATTTAATTTTAATTAAAAAAATTGCAGTTGTAAAACTTAAGAACCAAAAAAATATTTTTATATAATTCCTTGAAAAATGTTTTAAATAAAATTTGCTTCAAACGATTAACGATTTGTCTCTTTACATTTAAACAAATATTTCCAAAAATGTTGCATAATTTATTTTAGAGCAGCAAAAAATATTGCAGACATGAATTTGTTTACTTGTTTTTATGTGCGTAGACTTTGTATATATTGCGTTAAATTATTTGTCACAACATATTTATATAAGCAAATTTATTTATCTAAATAATTTATTTTATTTATTCTAAAATATAACATACATAAGTTGTATGTTATGAAACGACAACAGCATGTCGTGAAAGAATATAATATACCTACTACAAGTTTGTATTCTACATTCTATAATAAATGTACGTGAATTGAATAAAATGTCAAAATTTTATTATTTAATTCAATAAATTGTGAATACTTCGTATGATATGGAAAATTTAATCAAAGATTAACCGCACAATCGTTGTTATTAAATGTTCCAAATCACGTGCGTGTTTAGTATATGAAGCCATATAACATAATTTGATATTTAGTTTTTAGTAGTATAGCTCCTTTTGTGTATAAGTTTGTAGCGAAGTGCTAAAGAAATATTTTATAGATTAACTAATTTTTGATATTTTTCTTTTGGGCTGTAACAACGTTCTCCCAGCCTATATTACAGCTAAAAAAAATAGCTGGCAATTGGTACAGTATATTTTTTTTTTGTAAAAACGGAACTGTTGCAAATAAACCAAAATTTACGGTTTAGCTAAATAAATATGATAAATGGCAACCCTTGTGGGAGAGAGCTTGCAGTGCATCATAAATTGTGCAATATCGATAAATTTAACCTATTTTTTTTTGTAAAAACAGAATTAATTTCGTACATAAAAATATCTAACTGAAAATTCAATGATTTCAAAGAATTCTTTGACTTACCTCATGAAAAATGGCATACGTTGTGGGGAGAGAGGTTGCAGTACATAAGAAATTGCGTAATATCGAGAAACTTAACCTTTATTTTTGTAAAAAACGAATTAATTTTGTACACACAAATGTTTAAGCAAAAACCTGATGAATGATGATGTCAAAGAATTCCTTTGATTCACGTCATAACAATGGCATCCCTTGTGGGGAGAGAGTTTGCAGTACATCAGAAATTGCGTAATTGCTCGAAATTTAAGCAAATTTTTTTACGAAAACTGAATAAATTTCGAACACAAAAATTGGTACACAAAAACTCAATGATTTATAAGAATTTCTTCGACTAACCTTATGCAAAATAGCATCTCTTGTGAAAAAAGAGAAATTGCAAAATTACGAGATATTAAAGCAATTTTTTTTTGAAAACTGAATTAATTTCGAACACAAAAATAGGTAACGGAAAACTAGGTGATTTCAAAGATTTTTTTTTACTTAACTTATATAAAAAGGGAATCTCTTTTGGATAGAGTTTATATAGTGAATTTGTATACAATATACAGCTTAAAAAATCGCTGGCAAGATATGAAGAGAAACTCATATAATTTCCAAATTAATATTTATTGGTTTATTTTAAAAACTAAATTTTGTTTTTTGAAAAGTCCGATTTTGGAGTAATTAATAAAATAGGATACATTATTTTAAATAATAAAATTTGATGAATGAAATTTTCGATTATACTGTAGCTAATATTTCATCGAGGAGATCTTAAATGTAGTAACTGAATATTTCTTTGTATCTTTATTTTGCTTTTTCCACATATAAATAGGGAATGCTATTATTTCTTTTTGAAAGTTTCGCTACTGTTAAAAATAGTATTACATATACGATATACATTATACTTTAAGAATAATGTCTATCATCCATTTTATTGGCCAAGATAATGTACTACAGTAATAATAGCACATAACTTCTCTATAATATATTTTCAAAATTTAATTTTGTCTTTTATATTTATTTAATTCTATAAAATGAGAAAATCATGTAAATATATTAAGTATAATACTTAATTTGGATTATTTGCGGATATATATTATGATTAAAGTTTTCACATTTATATTTAAATATTATTATAGAACGCGAAAATGTTAATAGTCTTTTTCGGTTATTATATCCATGATTCAATGAACATTTACCTTTGCATCTATCACACACCCAAACCGAAAGATGATGTGGTTATAAAATTATTATATTATAATTATAAAGTTGAATTTCAGATTTATTATCAAAATGTATTTAATTTCTGGTATAGGGATAAAGATTAGAAAATGTTATTGTGAAAATTATATAAGATGTTTATAGCTGGTGTGTAATGAAAACGTGCTAACATTTTTTAGCATTGGTGTCACTTTATAAATATCTTGCAATTCTATATATTTGCTTCCGTTTTTTTTTAATTTACTTATCTCATTTTTTGATTGATTTACTGTGGCACTGACTGACTGTAGGATTCACTTTAACTATGGGACTCACTATTTTGATTTGTCTTGCGCAAATCGAGTGAGTATATAATTAGATCTGCAAATCTAGCAATTCAGCACAAGCATTTCCTTGCCTATATTGAGGTGATATAAAATTATATACACATATTATATGAAAACCCAAAATATTGTTTGTCTAATTTTCGAAAATGTTCATTTAATTTAATTTTTCACTGCAACACCTTTGTATTCATGGAGTTTTAACCCTATTAAATACACGCCACTGGCCACAATATCGGAAAATGTTTTATTTAAAAAAAAATACTTTCGACAAAATTAGTTATACTGTATAATGTATATAGAAAATTAAATACATACAATTTTGTCATTTTTATGTAGAAAGGTATACATGATTACAATTACAGCAAATTACATACGCAGCGGTGATTGCCTTACTTTAAATTTAATATAACTTTTTTAACATAAAATATCAACAACAACAATAAAACGTATAGAAAATCTTATAAACATTTTATGTATAGCTTGTCAGCAGAAAATATTATACAGTCTTATGTTAGAATGGATATACGTATATACTATAATATATATATGGATATCCTGAAACTCTAACTCAACTTTAGCAACTTTTTATATTTATTTCATATATTACACATATATATGTGATACGCTCCTCCATCCACAACATGTATCCTCATCATTCATATCCCATTCATTCAGTCATATATTTTATTTTGTACATTTAACTCAAATATATTCTATATACCTTTTATTTTATACTTTTTGTATACCATTCTCACAGTCACAACTATTTATTTATTTTATATGGGGTAACATTTATCCGCATATAATATTTTACATATAAACACACAGACGAACCCTTAAATAATAATAATATAAAATATACACGGCAAAAATTCATATTCATCACTGGGTTTTGTATTGCAAGAGAGCTTTAAGTGAAAAAGCAAAAAAAAAATGCTGAAAATAGAAAATTTACTTTAAAGAAATAAAATTTATATACATTGAGTCACAGGAACCCATCATGTGATAAGGATAACATTGTTGCAGAGTCAATCGAATATATTTAGAAAATTTATCTTATAAGGTAAATGCGCCGATTGCCGTTTACTTCCTCTTTTGTACGATTCTAAAAAAAAGTATTAAGATGTTAAAATCATGTTTTTGATCGAATCAAAACTGATCGAATAAAAAAAAATATTTTTGATCGAATCAAAATGGAGCGAACCGAAATGTTGATTCGATCAATTTTTTTTTGATTTTATCAAATTTTTATTCTATCAGATTTTGATTCGATCAAATCGATTTTTTTATCAATCAAATCAGATTTTGTTCATCGCTCAAATCAATTTTTTGATCGAATCAGATTTTAATCGATTGATTTTGATTCGATTAGAATTTGATTCAATCAGATTTTAATATTAATAATTTTTGATTCGATGAAAAACTATTTTCTTGATCGAATTAATTTTTGATTTGCTTTCTGATTTGATACGATCAAAATTTTATATTTTACGCATTCCTGATTGTGGGTAAGTGTGTGTCGGTGGGTAGGTGTGTGTGTGTTCGTATGGGTTTTTGTGTTAAGGTTAAAGTTAAGGTTTGATAAAATTTAAACACGCTGACTGTTATTACCACCGGTACCTTATTATATATTTACTAAGCTTAGAAAAATGGCAAAGCACAGCACAAAGATACCTTTACGTTTTTTTTGTGTTGTTGGCTCCATGAACGCATTTGTGATTTGAATATTCGACTGGTGGTGGAATTTATTATTTGTATTTGTCTAAGTAATTTAAGTCTTTTTCGAAGCAATATCTAAAGAAAATGTTATTCTTTCGCAAGCTCTCTCATCTCTGTAATATAAAATAAGATTTTTCGTTGTCGTTTTATATAAAATAATATTATTAAAATATATTCTTGCCATTCTTAGCGGGTATATACTTATATAATACAATAATAGAAGATGGGTGGAAAATTATATAATATTAGAGAAAATGTGCGGTCGTCTTTAGCACAGAATGATATTCCGTACATAGCGCAATATTCCACATAAAATTTACCAGATTTTATATTTTAAAATTATAGATTTTCGGGTTTTCGTATATGAGAATTTTTTTTTATATAACAAATTTTGTGTTAGTTAAGGATTTCTATATATATACAGTTATTGTATTTGTGCCAGTAATTTTTATTTTCTTTAGTTTGGTATGCGGATATTGATTTTTGTTTGCCGAATTTAGTTTTCGTATATAGGGCAGGGAAGAAGTTAGAGATTTTTTGTAATGCCACTTGATGACATTTTCCCCTAATATCGTAAAATCTTGACTAATTATTTCGATCTTAAATTTAGTATCAATAAATGGTATCCGCAAATCATTTAATTTCTTGTCGGTTGAAGTAGAATTAGAAATGCCAATATTTTAACACTTATAGGGTGCTCGACAGTCGTACTGATGATGGTACTTAGGAGTCGAAACGATATGTATGTAGCACGTTATCAGTCATACAATCAGTCAGTCCCACACTCAAACAGTCCGTCAGTTCCAAAGTCAGTCAGTTCCAAAGTCAGTCAGTCTAACAGTCCCACAGTCAGTCAGTTATAAAATAAAGTTATAAATAATTGCTAAATTTTATCGTTTCGGGTAGATAGCATTGTTTACGGTCTGTTTTTTGGAATAGGAAAAACTTTGCTTTCAGTTAGATAAGGCGCCTGATTTCCAAAATTTATAGTTTTTTTTCTAATTTAAAAGACCAGTTTCCAACCCTGAAAGTAAACATAAATCTTTCAGTTATTTATAAATAGTCAATATAAATTATATTATTATGTGATTCTAAGTAGAAAATTATAATAATATGCAAGTGGGGTGGATGAGATGGAGTTGAGCGAAGGTTTACCTATATAGTATATTTAGAACTGTTGATACATAATTATATAATTTTCTTTTGTAACACGTCTTAATACTTAAAACCTAAAATTGCGTGTTATTCTCCATGTAAAATTTTGCCAGCAGCAATATTATATAGCAGTCCGCATTTTACCTCTGTGTTTTATTATATTGCGGTAAAATATTTTATACTTTTGTATATTTAGTCAAGTTTATGTACGGAGCGAATAACATGATACATTACACCCATGTTCAAAACTTGGTAAAAAAGAAAATATTTTTTTTACTGAGTACATTTTCTTTAAATCCATCATCTGTACCTGGGCATTACATTAAATATATTATATTGTAATACACGTCTATAACGTTGGTAAAAAAATGTAAGGTACAAAAAATACACATTATTTATTATCCGCATGGCGGTTGGGGTCGCCTCCCTATACTATATAAGCCATTAAGTGATAATCAACAGGGAATTTTTGTTTAACAATTTCTCTTTGTATGTCAATATATATATATATATATATGCTGCACGCATACAATGTGATGGCAAAGTTATGCTTTTTTATAGACCCTTGAAAATTGGATCAATCGTCAGAAGTAATTCTGTTTGGTTTTTCCTCTATATATTATATTTGAAAGTAAAAAGCTTTGTCTTTAGAGAATTTTGATATGTGTTTGGTTTTTATTTCTAGCATAATATCGTATTTTTAGTCTTACCTTTATACATAGCATGTTTTGTATATGAAGATAAGTATATTATCTAATTTTATTTTTTTGTCAAATCGATAGGTAATAAAAATGAATTTAATTTGAATTTATCAGCATTTTTTTCTTTTAATTTTTTGTAACCAATTTATGAAAATATCTAAATTTATTTTTTTAAAAGAAGGTTGTAGTGGGACGTGTAGGTGGTCCTTCTTCTTGTGTGATATAATTTTCGGTGCGGATCATTACAGATTTTTTTCTTGAAAATTAATTTAAAATCAATTTTATTTATTATATAGGACTTTTATAATTAAAATCTAAGTTAAATGTACATATATTTGACTTAATTATAAATGGGTGATATATTTTTTTTAAAGAGAATTACAGTTGGAATTAGATTGATTTGGGGGACTATGCTTGTTAAATATTTTTTTTTTACATGAACGCCGAATATTAATTGCGAACACTGTGAGGGGTATAATAGAACGTGGTTTTTTCTCGTTTAAATATAATTAAGACTTTTTATAGACTTATAAAAAGATTTGCGGTATAATGAGATTTAACAGGTTTATGTATAATTTTAATTATATGCCACTTTTTGTTTTTTTTATATATAACTGAATACTGTCTAGATTGATTTAAGAAATAAATGAATTAATTTAATTTTTATTTCTAATATCAAATAAAGCTTATTAATAAAAAATATAAGTTGAATAAAGTTTTTACCTAAAATTATAATATTCAATCTTTATCAATCACATTAGATTAACATTCATGTTCATATATTATAACTTTTCTGTTGGCTACATCATTTTCAGCCACACATAATTTGAAAACAAATAAATAAATCTTATATAAATAACTGCAAAAAATATATTTCTAATTTAATTTATTTATTTTCTTATTTACTAAAAGCTTTTAATCCAAATAAATATTTTATATAAATATACCTCTATATGTAATATTATAATACACAAGGTCTATCCAACTTTCATACAATCATAGTTCTTCTAATTTCAATAACAAAATAGAATTTTATATTAAAATTATGTTTTTGCGTATATATTTCTTTTAGATTTAAAATTATTTCTAAAATCTTTTAAGAGTTTACAATGAATTTTAAGATTTCGGAGCAAATTACAAAAAAAAAAATATTCGAAGCATAATATAAATATTTTTTAAACTATATACTACAACTTATCGTATGTTCTTACAATTTTTGCCCAAAATTTTGTGACTTATTGAAAATTATTATGGATTTTTTAAAATATTAACCCATTAAAGTCCTAATTTTTAAATTCTTAAATAATCTAGTGTAAAAGTCTAGCTCAATCAAATAAACTACCGCAATGTTTTAAAATAATTTTCAATGAATTTTGATGATTTTCTCAAATACTTATATATATTTTTTTTAATTTAAAGATTTGCCTAAAAATAAAAATTACAAAAAATTGAAAGAAGTTTGTTTAGTACGGATTATATTTTAATGTTATTGTAGATTTTTTCGGTTTAATGGAAATTTTCCAGATAATTTCCTCTGGTAAACTGGCTCAAGAGTTATCTGGAAAATTATTTCTGAATGTAGTTCAAATTTTAGAAGTTCTTCAATCTTCATTTAGGTGATTGAGGATTTCAAGTTTACAGACTCAAATATAAAAAAATTTCTAAAATATCATCATAGTTTTCTTTACTCCAAGGCGTGGGAGCATAGGGACCATTTTACTCTTTTTTCTATCTGATACCATGGTTTTCATTGACGACTATATCTTTGTCAGCAGCTCGCACTAGCTAAAATATGACAGATGGAAAAATGTAGTATATTATTTTCCAAAAATTTTCAACAATTCGTTTTGTGCATATTATCTACCAGGGGTTCCTCTGATTAAACAAAACATTGTGAGCAACTTTGTTGTTTTGAGCTGTTGGATTAATTTTTTGCTTATCGCGTTGTTATAATTTTCGCTTATCACACATATACTATACATATAAGGGATGGGGTGTTAATAATATTTTAATATGTGCGGGTTATGTTTATATATATATACATTTTAGGCTCTATTATAATATTTTGAAAATTTTTTTACGAATTTAATTCACATATTGTGATATGATGCGGGTGTAAAAATATTTTATATTATATACACAACAAGCTATACTAAACAAGCTTTATAATTTAGATGTAGAGACTTGTACAATGTACAATGTAGTGTATACATGATACTTTTTAGAGTTTCGAGCGATGCTTCATTCATACAGAAAATATGTATATAATACCAAACTTGAATGTATAATTAAAAAAGAAAATCGCATATTTTAGCATAACACATGTGTGTTTTGAGATAATTAAATATTAATTTTTCACTTTTTCATTGTTAAGTATATTATATACTTCATTGTATATTGCTTCATTAGCCAGTGGCGATGCGTCTGTTCTTATACAATATACATATTGAATATCATGTTGGAGTTTTTCCGTTTTTCTCCAACATAATGGAATATCTAAAACTTTCTATTTCTTAGTGTACTAAATTTTCCCATTCATCCCGTTTTTTTTATGGGAGCTACCCGTTCCAGTGAATAAAAATTCTTGATATTTAATAGTAGACAAGGTGAATACCAAAAAACCATCCATAAAAAATTTCAAGGTCGTACCTCATCTAAAAGATTTTATCTCTATTTTATTCCCATTTATCCCATTTTTTGTATGGCAGCTGCCCGTTCCTGAAGAGCAATATTCTTGATATTCAATACCAAACAATGGGAACACAAAAAAACCATCCCCACAAAATTTCAAGATCGTATCTCATCTA
>JANSTW010053012.1:0-12321 GCA_027564275.1 Diadocidia ferruginosa
AAAATATCAGACACAAGAAAGTTTTACACCAGGCAGTCGAGAGATTTGGCAAATTTTTGGCGAAGATGTGTTATTAGTGGTACCATAATCTGGGAATGCAGTTGAAGTCTCCAGGTCAGGGGGCTCCCATACGATTTTTTTTCTTCTAAAAATGGCCGAAAAATATATGTATATAAGCATATAGAGAAAGTTTTTTATGAGTAAGCGGATTTGGCAAAATTTTGGTGGGGGTGGGTTTTAAGAGGTTTGTAGTTCTAGGATTTGATTTGGAGTTTTTAGGTCAAAGATCAATGGGCCACATACGATATTTTTCAGACGGATTTTTTTATTTATAAGGTAATATAACAGAACTACTGAAGACATATGTCTTGCATGTAGTTCATAAGTTTTACAAATTTAAAGGCTTTTTTGTAAATCTAATAGTAAGTGTTTTTAAATAAGACGGCAGCTTATTATACAAATATAACACAATAAACACAGGCTAATCGGACAACAAAAAGTGAATATTTTTGAAACATTACCGGCTCTATCTTTCGCCTGAGAATTCAAAAATTGTGTCAATTTACTCATCTCAATAAGAATTGCACTATTTCAAGGCTGGACCGACAAACAGTAGATGCATTCGTGATATTGCTTTCGATTAAAGTTTTTTAAATGTCATTTGTGCCTTTTGACCGAATTGCCTGAATATGGTCACATTAGTTTACACATATACATATGTATAACTTATTATAAAATGTACGTACCCACTCTACGTTCTACATTAAATTTTTATGAGGGTTGTGAAAACATGCAACGTGTGCACAGTGCAATGTGAGCATATTAGTATTTAGTTTATATATACATGTGAGAAGGATCATCATAATATTTACATATAAGTGCAAAATATAAAATATTTTCATAAAACTCATCAGCTTGCGGTTAGCGTTATTTTGTGTATTATAATAGATTGGTATTTTTATTGCAAAAGTAAATAAAAAACATATATATATTTATACATTATACATATATGTGATGTTATTTTAGAAAATTATACAATATATCCTAACCAGTACTGGAATTTCAATTTCTGGCATCAATTCGTGCAAAACTGAAAACATGTAAACAACAATATTTTGCATTTTCACTTTTAATTTCCATTTTTCCACAAATCGGCATTTAAATTGCGAAATGTAAATGAAAAATATTATGGATACATCAAATGAATTAATGAAATTTTTTTCGGTGTACCGACAATAGGATTGATTGTACAGAAAAAAAAATATTCCACTTTTTCCAATTTTATATCTTAGAAAAACCAAAAAAAAAGTAAAGTCTTTTTGTATGACTTTTTATTTTAAAGGCCAGAATTGTATTTATTTAAAACATTAGAATTTATTTATTTTTTGAGATATAGAGATTCACAATATATGAAAAAGTTTATAATAATAAAAAAATGACATAAATTATAATTTAATTTGTTTTTGTTGCTTAAGCGGTCGTTTTTATGATAGGAATTTGTTGATTTTCACATTGGTCGAGAGCCTGTAAAAATCAACAAATTCCTATTATAATTTAATGATTATTAACCCGGCAGATATGAAATTACCATGCCTATAGACAATATGCATCATAATTACATATAAAAAACCCAATATTAACTTTTTATGTTTAGATCTTTAAGTAAAATTTAAATCAAACACAAATTTTGGTTTTGGTTTTTCGGATTGTAAGATTTTGGTTTTATAATATTTTTAATTTTGGTTTTGGTTATGGTTTAATATTTCTTTCTGGTTTTCTGGTTTTGGTTTTGTAAAACCGGTTTCCGTCCCTGGTTGTAACTGTTTCGACCCCAAACACAGACTATATCTACTTTCTAGATTATATTTGGCCAAAAAATGTAATACAAAGTTCCCAACCAGAGAGCAGTGGACAATGGATCACACTCTGGAGGGCTTGGACAGGGTGATCTATACTGATGGGCCAAAAATGGACTGTGGTGTTGGTTCCGGAATCTACTGTGAAAATCTCAACAATCAGAATCAGTTATTCAGTTAGACTTCTAAATCTGGCGAGTGCGTATTTCAAGCTGAAGTAATTGCAATTTTGTTCGCTTGTAGGCGGGTATAGGAACTAATAATACTCCCAGGCAGGGCGTGGTGATTGTCGTGGATAGCCAAGCTGCTATCTTAGCTCTGAACTAGTCTACTATCTCCTCTGAACTTTTTAAACAATGCTATGACGAACTTTCAATCATTGGGAGTCAGTATGACATCATTCTTATTTGTGTTCTAGGACATAACAATATTACGGATAATGAGCAAGCTGACGTTCTGGCTAGGATAGGTTCTACTCTGGATGCTTACCAAGCTTGGGAAGTGCATCCATCCCTTAAATCTTATTAAGAAAAACATTCAAACGCACTTCATGCGTATAGCTAACTTGAGATAGAAGAACTCTATGTCATGTTGTATGTCCAGGAAGACCTGGCCATCTTACAACAAAATTAGACCGGATGGCCTTATGCGGAGCTATCTGGTGTGGACATCTCTAGACTGATCAAAGGGGGAATAATTCTACATATTTGCCAAAAAAATTGTGGCATATATATTACATATCCCGCAGAGCAAAATTTTCAGGAATGAATATTTAAATCGCAACAGGGCTGGTATTAAGATATAACTAAGATAAATATAATATTCAGCAATTTTTTGCACGATCTTCACGATCTTTATCTATAAGTATACAAAATTAAATTTTCATAAAGAAAGTAAAAATATTAACAAAAATTGTTAAGAAAACCAAATTTCTGGTCATCCTAACACCAGTTAATTATATTATTATACGTGTACGTCATTTTGAAAATTTTCAACATATGTTATTTTCAAATACGTATGCATATCTTACAATCTTTTGCTCAAAATATTTATATTGGAAAATTAATTCTTCATTTCAAATGCGCTTGTATATGTATAACGCGATACAAAAAATATTATAAAATTGTATTTATAGAAAATTTTTGCAAATGTATAGTTAGACAATTATATTTTTAGAAATAAAAATAAATAATTAAATGTGTATCAAAATGAACACAACAAATAATAAATTATTGTTTATAGAATTCATTTAATTTTAATTTAGTTTTTTTTTTTATTTGTTCACTTCATTTCAAATATACATAAATATAAGCTATATACGCGACACATTTTAAATTAGCAAAAAAAACATTTACTAAGCTCATGCCACTACATTTTTCTTTTAGAAAATAGAAAAATAATTTAATTATAAATTTTCATTCATATATTATTATGTTGTATACTTACGTCTTGTAGGAGAAATTGTTGTATTTATAAAACATATGATATTTCATTTTGCAAAAGAAAAACTGTAGGGGAGAGAGGTACTATAAGGAAATAATGTCTCATAGAGAATATAATACATCGGAGAGAATAAATAAGCTAATTCAAATTCCTTAAAATTCTTCAAAATGGCTTAAAATGCCTAAAAATCCTTAAGATGTCTTAAAATTCTTTAAAGTTATACAATATACATATCTGAAAATTCCGTAACATTTTTTAAAATGTCCGAAAATCCCTTAAAACCTTAAAAAATTCACAAACATACAATAAAACTTAGGTCAACTGTCCCATTCAGGCTATTCCCATATATAGTTGACCCCACTCTCCCCTTTACCAAAATGAAAATAAATTTATAATTTAAAGAGAATCGCATGCGTGTCTTAGTTTCTTTATATTATATTTAAAAATATACAATATTATTCATAATTTTCTCTTTTCACATTTTCAGAGATTTTCACCAACAACAACAAACCGACCACAGCAGATTTTACTTGTTTCTCGTGCAACATTTTCATTAGTCTAGTATAGGAAATTGAACGAGTATAGCTAAAGCTAAAGTTAAGTGGACAATATTTTTTTTTTAATATTTTGAAGAAACAAATTTGAAATATTTAAAATAAAAATCTTTTAAAAATTCTGCATACATCAATAAAACCATCAAAATGTGCTTTGACGGAGGATTCTGACAGAGTTAAATAGGAGAAAAGTCGCAGTTGGGCTTTTTTTGGTTTCTTTATTTTTTTTTACAATTTTAATATAAATTAAAGGGAGTTAGTGCGTGAAAAAGGACAATAAGGGATTTTAAAGCGGTTTTTCTGTTTTCGGAATTTGGTGTGCTACGCATTTAATGTTCAGAAGCTTGGTGACACAACACACAGTTACACGAAACTGCCGGTTATTAATGCATACAATCAGGAACAATAGTGTTTATGAATTAATAAAACTTTGTTTACGATACACAGCTAGAGATCCGAGGCTAAGATCTGACGTATGTACTGAAAATAGTCATAATAATTGTGGTGAATTAACGGGAGGTCATTTGAAAATTATTTTTAAATTAATTTTGGCGAAAGTACAAATCTTACGACAACCAAAACAACAACAACTACTACCACTACTACCGCAATCATAACCAATTGAAACTGGATTTGTTATTATTATTGAGTGAGGTGCGCGGTATACTACTATATAGTACTCAAGTACAATTTTATGTTGGTTTTTTATTTTGCATCATCATCATCACAATACTGAACCATAAAGTGAAAAAGGACTTCAGCACATAGAGACACACAAGTTCAACGACTAAATTGCACATTTGCTGTGCAATCTTGAAAAAAAGGGATTGTCGAGCCGCAACGACATTCGCAAATTTTTGTTTAGAAAAAAAAATTGTCGACAAAAAAATTTTTTGATTAACGGTTTTTATTTTTAATTTTTTTTCCGTTTTTCACATTTTTCTGCTGGTGTTCGTGAATCAATTTATATCTAAACTTTGGCAAGGATTAAATTTAAAGAACTATAAGAACAGAAAATCAAAAATTGATTCAAATCAATTTGCTCAATCATCGACATCATCTTCCGCATCTCTAATATATAATCAAATCATCCAAAAACCATCCCTTTTTCGTAGAAAATCTGGAAAGGATCACCTAGCTTGAACACTTTTTTTTAATTTTGTAAATTCTTTGTGCAGTTAATTAAAAATATTAATTATAAATAATCACATTGAATCAGTGCCAAAGAGATTCGGGTGAACATAAAAAATTATATTAAAAAGGAAATTTATGTGAAAATAGAAGAAAATTTGTTTGACAAAATTTTTGCAACAGTTTCATCATTCCTTTGGAATTCGAAAAAATTGTGTGTATGGCCGTGTTACGGAAACCACCCAACTATTGTGAATTAACCGAAACGCTTCCTGGTGATAAATAGAAAGGAAACCAACAAAAATATCCGTTTTTGTGTGTGAAAAAGGATCAAAGTTTCAATACAAGAAACAATTAACTGTTTTCTGGAAAAAAAAATAAAATAAAAAACAAACAAAAAATAAACAAAAATGGTTCTGGACACTAAGAACGCATCGCCTCCCGTTAAACGCCACATTGTACATCCGAAAAACGAATCATTGCCACACGATTTTGCCACAACCCTAAACGAAAAGCATGACAGTCCGACAAGACTTAATAACAACAACAATAATAATCGAAATTCATATAATGATAATTCAGTAAATTTAAGGACTAATTTCCTGTCTACAAATGAAGTGAAATTTTGTGATATTTCAGATGATGAAAACAATAGTATTAATTGGTCGTCGGAAAAACAACGACGAAAACCGACCACCTCAAACAATGACACAGACTCGGATTCGATAATGTCGGCCGTGCCGATAGAACCGCTCGTAAAGTATCCGATGCCGGACGGCGGTTACGGATGGGTCGTAGTGTTTGCGTCGGTCATTGTGTCCATGATTGCCGATGGTATTTCATTTTCATTTGGTCTTTTGTATACCGAATTTTTAGTTTACTTTGGTGAGTCGGAATCAAAAACATCATGGATTGGATCGATATTCTTGGCAGTGCCTCTGCTATCCGGTCCTATAATGTCAAATCTGGTCGATCGGTATGGTTGCAGGAATATGACGCTAATTGGTGGATGTATTACAGGGACAGGGTTTGTTCTGGCTTCGATGAGTAGTTCGGTAGAGTCACTTTATTACACGCTTGGTTTTATCGGTGGTCTTGGTCTGGGCATTAGTTATGTTACAGCTGTAGTGTCTGTAGCATTTTGGTTTGAGAAACGGCGAACATTAGCCACTAGCATTGGTGCATCGGGCACCGGTATCGGAACATTTGTTTATGCTCCATTTACGCAATTCTTAATCGAAAACTTGGGATGGCGTGGAACATGTCTGATTCTGGCTGGTACTTTGTACAATATTTGTGTTATGGGTGCGCTAATGCGTGATCCTGATTGGCTGGTTTATTCGAATAGACTTGAGCAACAAAGTCGTCAGCAAAGTCGTACTCAAAGTATGGCTACGTTTTCGAATTCAAGTGTAGCTTTGGACGAAATAAAGAAATTGCTCGAAACAGGTGCTCCAAATGAGGTCGTCTTGGATAAATTGGTCACAAACGTCAATACAGAAGCAAATCAACAAATTGCAGGTTAGTTTCGGTTTTCTTATTTATTTAAAAGGTAGACTGACGTGTATAATTTCGAACGGTAACCATTTAACGAGTATAAGGGGTAGCTTTTATGTCTTCTTATCCACATACTTTCTCTAGGTGGATTTAATATATCAGTTTATAAGCCCTTTTCTGCAAAAGGGAGCCGAGCTCTCCAAATTTAAAAAACAATTGTTGAGGGTTTCTTTTTTCTGATTTTTCACCAAATTTTGGAAGGAATACGGAATTCCACATCATTTTTTACTATGTCTGGTGTATTAAATGTTTACATATTTAAACCCTTCCATCCTCTCTCCAATATATAGTCAGCGAAGAGCAATGGTTATCGTCACGGCTTTGTGTTGAAGAGGTTGTGGGTTCGAGTCTCGACCGGGCCAAACAAATTTCAACTGGATTTTCATTCGCAGGTGTTTTTAAAAAAAATATAAAAAGCGATCGCTGTGGTTTGGAAGTCACTAAAGCCTTTGGTCTGGCTTTATGGTACCAACAGATAAGGTTCGTCATATAGTGTAAAACTCGTCCCACTTATCACAAAAAAATATGGCCAGTGCGAGTTGCTGACAACACTCCACCTTTGAAAAAACCGTCAATGAAAACCATGATATCAGATAGAAAATTAAGTAAAATGGTTCCTATTCTTCCTCGCTTTGTAGTAAAGAACCCGATGATGACGATGATGATGACCCTCTTCCCCACCTTTTCAAAATGAGGCCGAGCGCCGCAAATATTTCGGACAAATGTTAAGATCTCAAAGCTCTTAAGTAAAACCAAAATAGTGGTTAACTATATTTGGCTAAACTGCAGCATAGCGAATATGCTCCAAATAGGACCCCACCCCCTATTATATCCTGTAAAGGGTCATATTGCGACCAAAAAATTATACTACGACTTTTGGGGGATTCTGTAGCCTTTGTAAAGACCTTTCATTTGAATACACACAATCCCTATAAATATATATATATTTAAATATTTGTCACACTAAAGTTAGGCCCCTCCCACTTTGAAAGGGGGAGTGTCCCCTCTTAAGTTCAAACTAAACAAATTTTTAATTTGCTTACCCTTCTGTATAGGTTTGGAATCAAAATATTGCATTTTTAAACTTTTGCATAAAAACTTTAAACCCCTCCCCTGCAGAAAGGGTGATGACCCTTTACAGTATAAAGGGGTTGGGTCTTATTTGGAGCATATTCGCTATACTGCAGATTTGCTGATCTCACCCTCTCCTTTATTTTCTTATTGGAGTGTTGCGTCCCCTCGGACTCCTGCTTTATAATTTTTTGTTTCTGATTTTATAATATAAGAGAAAAGGGTCATCTTTAGTTCTGCCAAAATTTCAGGAAAATTAAATCATATTTCCGGTGGGTGAAAAAATTACATATATACAATAGGAGGACTAAATTTAGGGTGCATGCCGTGGCACTGAAAATCCCTGGCATCGAACGCCAGGGCTTTTCGATGAAAGGGCATTTCGATTCCATGGGTTTTCGGTGCTATGGCTTTCGATGCCGGGGCTTTTGGTACCAGTGCATTTCGGTACTCGGGTTTTTGATGCCACGACATGTTCCGTAAATTCAAATGAACCTAGGCGAAGGAATGAGAAAACCTCATAATTTCATTTTATTTCTTTCGAGCGTTAATTCGTAAGGTGTAATTTCTATTAGCTTTGAAGAAAAGAAAATGTGGGTGTTAAATCCTTGAGTTTTATTTTTAATCACTTAGAAATACTTGTTCTTATATGGAAATTAATTGTCTTAAAATGAACTATTGACTAAATCATTTTAAAAACAAATTGTTTTAGAGGTTTTTTTTTAATTACAATTTAATTAATTTTGTATTAGCCGAACCAATGGGTGGCAAACGCTATCAAAGTCTGTTAAACTTACCCACCTTTATATCGTCGCAAGAATTGGACAGTGGTGACAATGTTCAACGGTACGGCAGTAGACGATCGCTACGTAAAAAGAACCAGGAAGATAATAATATGATTGTTATCAACGGTTTATTGGACATTAAATTGCCTGCAATCCCACCGAATATGCAAAAGGACGAAAACAGAAACAGATTGTTGGCCAGCACCGAAACACTCAACGATTCGGAAAAGATTTCCTATTACGATGAGGACAAACAAATGAGTACACCAAACGACAATCATTTGGAGTGGCGTTATAACCAGGAAGATAATGAGAATAATTACGAAAATGAAGCTGATGCTCATCATACATTGTTGCGATCAAATTCGAACGATAGAAGTAACAATGACATTGTCATTGCTGTTCCGGTTTTGGTAAAAAATGACTCTGTTAAAAATAAACATAATACAAAAAATGAACAATCAGACGATCGGGTCGTGATGAGAAGACAACCAACCCTCCGAAATACACATTATTTGAAGAATATGCGAGTTCATCGAAATTCTATTCATTATCGTGGTGCTATGTTGAATACACATCGGTATCGATTACGTGCCTCATCTTGCCCGAATATTTATCGTAACTCCATGACGACACTGGCACAGGAAGAGGAAGAGGTAAGTGAAATTAGATGAATTGCGGGATAATTTCAATAAATTAGGAATTACGACAATTTTTTTGCATTTCAGAAATGGTATGGCAGTTTCATCGACACCATGAAATCAATTTTCGATTTTTCATTATTTTTAGATGCTAAATTCTTTACATTTAGTATGTCAACGTTGCTTTTGTTTACATGGTGAGTAGATATGTTGCCAAATTATAAATTTATTATTTTTTTGTCATACTTTATATGTTTTTAGTTTTCTTAAGATATTTCGCCTAATATTTTTCACTCATCAGTGTACCATTGTTTTTTTTTTTTTCAAATAAAACTTATGAACTAAAACACAAGTTCCTATATATTTTGATTTAAATTAGACAGGAGGGAGGTAATTGAAATTGATCGAAAATTATTATCAAACAACTGTATTTAGCTTTCGTTTTTGGATTTTTGATCGTTTTTCGAAATTCGACATCGAATTTGATTCAATCACTTCGTTCCAGGCTTGTTAAAAATCAGTTAATCGATCAACACTCAAATTAAATTAGTTTTGACTTTAGATCGAATCATAATTTGATCGAATAAAAAAACGTTTTTAATCGAATCAAAATTGAGCGAATCAAAATTTTTTTTTTATTCCATCATATTTTTTTCAAACAAATTTTGATATTTTACGCTAGCTTGAAATTAGACGACCGATCAGAAAACTGAAGGTATTTCCTAAAATCAATAGAAAAAGTTTGGACGTCTGAAGATGTGTTGATTTAAATCAGATGAAACGCTATAAAAAATCAGAATTTGATCAAATAAAAAAAAACGTTTTTGATCGATTCAAAATTAAGCGAATCAAAATTTTTATTCAATCAATTTTTTTTGTGATTCCATCATATTTTTTTCGAACAAATTTTGATATTTTACGCTAGTCTGAAATTAGACGACCGATCAGAAAATAAAAGGCATTATTCCTAAAATCTATTGATTTTGGACGACTGACGATGTGTTGATTTAAATTAGACGAAACGCTAGAAAGAAAGAGTTATAATAATTTATTATTATTATTAATTATTTTATAAAAATATAATTCGATCGAACAATAGATAAATTTAATTTATTACATTTTTTATATATAATAATTGGTCAATTGATTAAATATGGCCAACGCTGTCATTCCGTAGAACAAATTTGATTATTATTTTTCAATTAATATACAAAACATCGCAAAAAATTTGTTTAATAAATTTATTAAATAATAATTTATTTATTGATATTTAAACTTTAACATTTTCATAATATTTTTTATTAAATTTAAAAATGTCATCACATTAAAATGTAAATTTATTCTATCATTTCATATATTTATCTATATAGGTTTGTTGTACCGTATTTCTATCTGAATGAATATATGACAAATGAAATTGGCTATTCAGAGGATAAGTCAGCATCGTTAATTTCACTGATTGGTGTGTTCAGTACAATTGGTATGATATCGTTGGGAATTGTTGGCGATCAACCGTGGTTAAACGTACCTAAAGCCTATGCAATTTGTTTGATTAGTAAGTATAGAGAAAATTAATAAAAATATTGAAAAATATTTAGCTTCAAATTATGTCAGAATTTATTTATTACATTATTTTAATCATTATTTATTATTCTTACATAACTATTTTTGATTTTTGAAATCGATTGAAAAATGGCGGCGGTACGCAGTTAAAGAAGTTTTCGACATTTAAAAAATCCGCCATTTTTTTTAGTTATCCAATATTTTTACAAAAATTAGAATTGGATTTATTTTCAAATAAAAAAAATGTCAGCCTGATCGACCAATTTGTTTAAAAACATATTTTTTAGACTGTCATCTTGAATAATGTTCTTTGAAAAATATGGTTTTAAGTACTAAAAATTCTAAAAAATAAAAATTCACGTGATTTTAGTACAATAAGTTTTGCTTATAGAACGACTTATTCCCGACAAGACAATATATACTATGGATACACTATAGAGTGTATCCAACAGCGTTTCTGGATACGCTGTTTAATGTCTAGTTTTACATAGGGCTTGGCGTTTCTTCTCGTACATTGGATACGCTTTTTTTCGATTTGTCTCATTAAATTAATTAAATTTAATTAATTAAATTGCAGCAGCGTGTTGCCTGATGCCTCGCCATCTATAAAAAATGAAAAAAAAAAATCATTTTATAGAGAAAATTTAAACAATTTCTCCTTCATTTTCCCCATAAAAAAACAAAATATATGTATGTCTGGTCGGGAAATAGTGGGCTCTCGTTATAAAATTGTATTAACACCGGCCAGTAGCCCACTTTAATTTTTTTAGCAGATTTTACTGCCTTATTTTTATTAGGAACATGACATTTTAATATAAAATCACTTTGTGCCTTGGGCAATGCACATATGAACAAAAAATTCTGCGTTCATTAGCACATCAAAGGGAAGGGTGCTGCATCATCCACCAATTTACTATAAAATTACCACAATATCAAACATATATGACTCGATTGTAAAAAAAATCAAACTTTTTATTAAATGTGTTCTCGTGTTGTCACATATTTAGCCAAAATTACATGCGACAAATTTAGGAAAAAAAATCACAAATTACATTGTTATACCATAACCCCTATAATATAATATTATATTTTGCAATTGACATTGGATATTACATTATTTGTATAAAGGCACCTTTCGATAGAACAAAAAAAAAATTACGATGTGTGTACTGTGTACCATTCTACACATTGTTCAAAAACATAACATTATAAATTAGGTGAGATCGAGAATAAATATTTAGTACTTTTGTAATGAAAATTCGTTTTCTATAACTAAAATACTTATTTCCGATTGATAATTAAGCTGATAATCTGAAAGACTATTATCAAATATAAAATTAAATTATTTAATAGATAAGAAAAAAAACAATTTCATCGTTGCAAATAATAATCAGACTACCTAATTATTTTATATAAGACAAAATTGGAAAACTCTATACTTCTGCATATCGACTGCCTATGTCTAATACCCGAACCAATTTTTTCGAAATTTTATTTTTAAGTAATCTTATTTGTTATAATTTTTTACATAAGATTACATCAAAAATGAAATTTCGAAAAAATTCGTTGATTCGGAGTGCAAGACCTAGGCAGCAGAGATCGAAGCGAGCGAGAATGCGAGCAGCAAAGCAGCACGTCCAAAAACCATTTTGCTTGAAGCAGCAGCGCAAAAATAATATTTTTATAGATGCCCATTCTTATAAAATAATTGTGAATTATC
>JANSTW010053023.1:0-12320 GCA_027564275.1 Diadocidia ferruginosa
GTATGACATTAGAGTGGTGCACTTCAGATTAAGGGGGCCCTAATATTTTGCATATTGTGCTAGGTAATAGGTATATTACAACTAGTGGCTAAATATACCTCAACCTCTTCAGATTTTGGTGAAATTTTGAGAATTTTATTCGTTTTCAAAATTCATTGGACTAGTATTTTTTGTATGACATTAGGATGGTCCACTTCGGATTAAAGGGGCCCTTATAATTTGCATATTGTGCTAGGTTATAGGTATATTATAACCAGTGGCTAAATATGCCTCAACCTCTTCCGATTTTGATGAAATTTTGAGAATTTGTTCGTTTTCAAAATTCATTAGACTCGTCCTTTTTTGTATGACATTAGGATGGTTCACTTACCGCAAGTGTTTATTTTTATGATAAAACGAAATCAGACACACCTCTCAAAACATGCCATAGAACCTCCCTAAACGGCCACAATGTCCAATTTTTTTTTTTATTTAGTGATAATTATTATGACAACACTGACCTCAGTACAACACTGACATTAGTGCAACACTGTTTAATATTCATAAAAAAAAGAAGAAGAAGAAGAAGAAAATATGAATAATATTTTTTTCACAGTACAATACTATTTCATATTATTTCAATTAAGAATATTTTTAAGAGTAAGTCTAAAATGTTTTTGGGATTTTTATGATCTTTCTAAAGGGTAAAAACAATTATTTTATTCGGAGCTAAGTCAATGCACGTGCGAACTTCGTCGCATTTGGATCTTTTTAGGTGAAAGGTTAAGTGGGACCCTTATACATTTTTTTTGTGTAAAAATCGTTGAAAAATATAAGCATATAGAGAAATTTTTACGGATTTTCATCAGTTTCAGTGTGGGTGGGTTTCAGGTTCCTCTGTATATACTCTGGAATTCCACTTGGGGTATCTCAGTTTAAGACAAGGTTTTTTATTGTAAACTTCGATAAAACTATAATAGAGAAAATTGTAGTCAGTGTAAGTTTTTAATGTTAAAAGATAGTAAAAGCAGCCTCCCAGTTATGCTGGGGGCTCTCGGACCGATTTTTATAATTCATATTTTTCGTACTGCGCATTATATTTTGTTGTAAATTAATGAATTTGCTGTAAATAAGTTATTTAAAATTTATAATTTCCTTTCAAGCCTATGGATTGTTTTTTTTTCTTCGAATAAATAAATACAAATTCGTACAGTTTTGATATAATATTCTAATCTGAACTTTGTTCACCTGAATTATCAGCACAATATAAAAGACTCGCGCGTCTCTAATCGGGGAATGTCGATAACCTTTAGTTTTTTGTTCTCGCATTCAATTATCTATTACAAACAATATATAAATAAAATATAAAATATAAATTTAATAATATTTTATACGTCTTTCGTTTATACATTTGTATAATTTGATACATATTTTTACTTTCAGTCAGATATCTCATAGCATTCAATTGGTGATATTCAAAACGTTAACACTATACAATTCAGTCTTGTAATATAACTCTGCGGTCTCTAGAAAACACCACGTATACAAATACTTTTTTTTTATTAATAATTGTACTGTCGATTTGCATAATCAAAAGATACTTAAAAATACAAAATATGCAACCACAACCAATCATGTTTTTATCCAGGAAGGAGCATTTTAGTGCTTGTCATCGTTTACATAGGTAATTAATAATACTCGAGTATCTTATGTATATTACAAAATGGTCCAAATTAACATTTCCAAGTTAACATTTGGGAAATTCTTGTCGAAAATAACTAATTTGAAATTAAAAACTGGTTAAATTTGTTAACTTATGCTTGAAGCAATTTGTCTGAAACACAAAATTTATAAATCAATGTTAATTAAAGTTAATACAAGAAAATTCATAATTTAAAAAAAATATATAACAAAGAGACTCAATAATAATTATTATTATTTAAAATATTTTATTTACTCTACTAAAGTCTAAATAGTCGGTTATATAATAAGTGTTAGTTGTTAGTTATTTTAAATTTGTTAATTGAATTAATCCAATATTGAAGTAATAATTGTTGAGTAGGTTTAATTTATTTTAAAAGCCTTTATTAAGTTAGATTGGTTTTATTTTCTTTTACTATAATCCAGTCAAGCTCTATCTGATGAAGATAATTTAGCAGTTTATGGAAAATGTAACAATCCAAATGGTCATGGGCATAACTATATAGGTAATTATTATTTAAAATCATAGATCTATATTACTAAAAATGCCGTTAATTTAAGAAAATTTTTATTTTAAATCACATTAAATATATTAAATAATTAATTACAATCGACGTAGTTATGAGTTTTTCAATAGAAAATTGAGATACAAAGTATCTTTTATTACTGTTTTCGCAGTTACTGTAACAGTTCGTGGACCTGTTGACCCTAAAACCGGCATGGTAATAAACATAACCGAACTTAAAGAGCACATGGATAGTGCTATTATGAAACATTTGGATCATAAAAACTTAGACAAAGATGTTAGTTATTTTAAAAATTTGGTAAGTTGTGCGCGGCATATCTTAAAAATTGTGCAAAACTATATAAGTTAATATAATTTACCATTTACAGCCGAGTACAACCGAAAATGTTGCTATTTATATATGGGATAATTTGAAAATACGATTTAATCGACCCGAATTGTTGTACGAGGTTAAAATCGATGAAACTGATAAAAATGCAGTTATTTATCGGGGTAATTCAAAGATCAGAAATGGTGCCCGTAAAGTGAGCATAAGTATTTCATCGGATTCAGATTAAGTGGCATATATAGCATTTCTTTCAGTTTTATTTATATAGTTTAGTTAATATTAAGTTATATTAATTAAACTATATAGTTTAATCTAATTTAATTTAACTATTATTGTGATAAATTTAAGTTTCCAATTTTATAATTTTATAAACATAATCTCAACCACACACAACACACTACCGAATTTATAATCTTTATAATCTTAATTATAAATTTTGACGGTTTATCTTGACTTTTAAATTTTTAATAATATAGAATGAATTATATTTCTTTTTAAATATATAGGTATTTATATTAGGCTCTATAGCCTACATGATTGTTTTTTTTTAAATAAATAAAAATAAGAAATAAGAAATGATAATAAATTTAAGAAGAAAATTAAAAAATAACAAATATAATAAACTATTTTTTGTAATCCTAATAATTTGATTTTTATGTTTAATTTCTCTATCTAAGTGCGCAAAGTTTACCATATTTATGTAAAATGTATTCTCTGATAGCTAATATAAGATTTGTGGTAATAAATTTATTACATATACTTAAATAGATATCAGAAATATTCTACGAGCAAGTATATATATATAATATAATATAATATATTATTAATTATATATTATATACTTGCTCGGAGGAAATATTACTTATATTATACCTATGCAATTGCAATGTTTTTATAAATTAATTTCTAGATCTGATGATGTCTATATATATTAGACGAAACGTCAATAAACAGACTAATGTATTGACTGTTTTTTATTTAAAACAAGACCGCTAAGCTAAGAAAAAAGTTTGAAAATTTCCATAATTATTTACATTACTTATATGTTTTTCATTAAGCTATTTTAGACAATTTATAAGTTGATTTCAAACATTTCACAAAAGTGAATGAATTATAAATTATTTTATTAATTTATTTGTACCATATAACATATAACATTATCACCATAAATAATTTATTCCAATAATACAAAATGTCTAAGTCTAAAATAAATAAATGTTGCCCGCTTGAACGCTTAAACCTTCGTTTCAGCTTGAATCACTAACTTTATTCTCTCCACAATATCGTCTACGTCTTCATCTCCATTATTGTGGACTTTCATTTGCCAATCTTTGTAATCATCTAAATCACATTCAGACGCCACATCATCGACACCACTCACGAATTTCCATCCTCTAGCCTGACGAACATCTTCGGAGGCGATAATTCTTACACGGGCCATTGGCAGGCCAAGCGATTGAAAATATAAAATATCCGTTTTGCGTCTTACATCACTAACAATTATAATTTCTTTTGTAACTATAAAATCATAAATATTAATTCAAAAAATTTTAAAATAATTTATAGATAAGACAAACCAGTTTTAAATGCTGCCTCGCAAAAAAATGCTGGATTCTGCTTACGTACACTGTCTGACCAGTCGATCATCTCTTTGCGGTATTTTTCCTTGTATGGATTGTCGCTGAGTAATTGATTTAGATCCAGTGACTTTTCTTCGGCCCAATGCGATTTTATCGGATCAGATATGCGGATTATTTCAGCAATGTTTGTGCCTAAGCTACAATAGTTAAAGGAAATATTTAAGAATCCAAAACGCTTTATAAGTAGGTACCACAATTTTAGACTCACAGTTGTAACAGTTTTTCCGTAATGAAATCTTTTCCAGATTTCCGTTTTCCACTAAACAATAGTATAAACTTTGGTTTAGTCATTTTCAATTAATTTTTAACAAATTATAATCAATTGAAAATACAAATTATTTTGCAAAATAAACCAACAACAATCATCGACATAAACAAAACAATAAAACCAGCGTGAACTTGGCACGAGAACGAAGTTTTTTTTTCTCATTATCACAGGAGAATTTTTTTCATATTCACTGTTGAAAATCATTTTCGTTCTCGTGCGTACCAGCACGAAATTTATGGAAATTAATAAAGCAAGCTTTACTAAATTTCCGACATATAAATTTATAATTTGAAGGAGAATAAATTTATCACATTGCATGTGAGAATTGTTATTTTGAATGAGAATGAAAAAAGAACTTCGTATGCGTGCTATTTTATAACTAACCACAGAAGAACTATATATATGGTTCTAACTAGAAGTACTAGAAGAATGAGTCGCGTCAATAAATCATTTTCATAGTAAAAAAAGAGGTACTAGTTGAGGCTTATTTTCATATTATTCAACTCAATTGTTGTTGTTTTCTGGGGCTTTTTTCACGAAATTGCACTCTAGTAGATTCTATTACTTCTAGTTCTAACTGGAATTTTTATGTTGATTCACTGCTCTGTAAACTGCACTCCGAAGGTATCATTACCCAAGATGACATAACAATCTTAATACCGGGGATAGATATCGTACTGGAAGAGAGGTGTACGTAACATAAATGGTCTTAAGATCAACCAGCTATTTAGGATTTTTCGAAGCAGTTTTTTGATTTGTTAAATCCCAATGGTTATATAAATTTTTTAAATTATAATTCAGTTTTAATTTTATCTAAAGCTTTGCACGTTTTTATAAATTTAAAGAGATTTTTATGTTGAAATAAAAATTTTAAAGAGACTAATAAATATTTTTAGGAAATTGATCTTTTTACTTTTGTATAAAAAGTTATCTTAGTACTTAATTTTATATAGGAATACTATATTTTACTTACTAAGACACTATAACTTTCAAATCATTTTCTTGCTTTTGTGATGTAACAAAGAATTAAAGTAACAATAGGAAAAAAAATAATATTGAAAATCTGCTGGGTTGGGGGGGTTTTAACCCCCAAACCCCCCCCCCCTCTCAAGTAACGGCCTTGGTTCTCATATCGCGATATAGTAGACCCTTTACACTTTTACAGTGTAGTGAAGATAGCACGAACAAAGATTTCTCATTTTCTCATTCTCACTCAAAATAATCATTCTCTTGATGATGTCATCTATACAGATTACAGCCGCGGGTCCCACACACTATCAAACGAATGCTCCAACAAAACTGTATCGTTTGACACGTTTCGGTGCGTATTGCCACATGAAATGTTCATTTTGATGTAAACGCGAGACTCAATAGCGGTTCATTTCGAATGGCGATCCATCATTGACGGTGGTGCAGTGTGTGAATTATAAAGAATTAAAGACAAAAATTAAAGAATCGCGGGAGTCGGGAAGTGAAATAGTTTTTTTTACTAAAGAAATAGCGATTATTCGCTAAATTTTCTATTATTTATTGCAATTAATTATCGCCACGATGGGAAGTAAGTATGATATGTGAAATGATGTAAAACTATGTGAACAAATTTGAGTATTTCGGGTGTGAAATTACATTATATGCTTACGTATACAAGATTTTTTCCGAAGCCCAAAATACCCTAAAACGCTTGTTCAATTAAAAATTATCATAACTATATTGGATGTTTTAATAACTTGGATTTATTGTTTTCAGTAAAATTCTTAGAAGTAATCAAGCCATTTTGCAGTATTCTGCCAGAGATTGCAAAACCAGAACGAAAGGTAAGTAAATTGTCTCATTAAATTGGGATGGGGCTACATTTAAATGTTAATTATATCTTGAAACTGTAGACTATCTATTCTAGAACAATAACTAAATATATGTATGTCATTTAAATTGTATCAAGTAAAAGTATTAAATATCGGGATGAATGCATCGCGGCGCTATCATAATAAATCCATTTGACTAATATTTCGGTATCAGTAACATCAGTAACATTTTATAAGTCCAAATTAGGATTCAAATTCCATTCTTAACTAAATTTCAATTAATAAAATGCCGAAAATGTGATTATAACTAGGTTAGAATACATTTTAGAAAGTTTAATTTTTCAGAGCATAATTGCGATAGTGTTGCCTGATGTTGCACAAATTTACAGAAGAAAAGTTCCAACAAGACACCAACTCATTTGATTTTTTTTTCTATTTTGAAGTTGCTGGATGTAAATAAAATTAGTTCATGCAATTTTTCAAAATATTTATTCAAAGATTTACTCAAAAATCAATAAGGCAAACTGTCTTATACGAATGACTTTTCTTTCATTTTTTTTTTATCGAATTTAGTTATATCACCAACGTCCCTAAATCCCTAGCTAGTTACTTCAAACTCTTACCAACATTACAATTTGAATGCGATACATATTACCTATAATTATAGCATCCTTTTTCATAAATTATTTTCTTTTGTAGATTCAATTCAGAGAAAAAGTGCTATGGACCGCCATAACATTATTCATTTTCTTGGTATGTTGTCAAATTCCTCTGTTCGGCATTATGAGTTCCGATTCGGCCGATCCCTTCTACTGGATTCGTGTCATTTTGGCATCAAATAGAGGTACACTTATGGAATTAGGTATTTCACCGATTGTCACATCCGGTTTAATTATGCAATTGTTGGCCGGTGCCAAAATCATTGAAGTCGGTGACACACCAAAGGATCGTGCTCTTTTCAATGGTGCCCAAAAATTATTCGGCATGGTTATTACGGTGGGTCAAGCCATCGTTTACGTAATGACTGGCATGTATGGTGATCCATCGGAAATAGGCGCTGGTGTCTGTTTGTTGATTATCATTCAATTGTTCGTTGCTGGTTTAATTGTCCTCTTGTTGGATGAACTGTTACAAAAAGGCTACGGTTTAGGTTCGGGTATTTCATTGTTTATTGCCACAAATATATGCGAAACAATTGTGTGGAAGGCATTTTCACCGGCCACAGTCAACACTGGTCGTGGCACAGAATTTGAAGGTGCCGTCATTGCATTGTTCCACTTATTGGCTACCCGACAAGACAAAGTACGTGGTTTGCGTGAGGCTTTCTATAGACAAAATTTACCAAATTTAATGAACTTGTTGGCCACCGTTTTAGTTTTTGCCGTTGTAATATACTTCCAAGTAAGTGTCGAATGTTCTAGCATATGCCTAAAAGTTCTTAAATTAATGTATTTTCTTTTTTAAAGGGTTTCCGTGTCGATCTACCAATCAAATCAGCCCGTTATCGTGGCCAATACAGCAGCTATCCAATCAAATTGTTCTACACTTCAAACATACCGATTATTTTACAATCTGCATTAGTTTCAAATTTATACGTTATATCTCAGGTAATTACAAAAAAAAAATCCATTCTCGTTAAATTCGAAATTAATAGAAAAAATATTCCGGCAGATGTTAGCAGTTAAGTTCCATGGCAACTTTTTAGTCAACTTGCTTGGTGTTTGGGCTGATGTTGGCGGTGGTGGCCCAGCACGATCATATCCAATCGGTGGTCTTTGCTATTATCTTTCACCACCTGAAAGTGTTGGACACATTTTAACAGATCCATTTCATGCTTTATTGTACATTATCTTTATGTTGGGCTCATGCGCATTTTTCTCGAAAACATGGATTGACGTTTCTGGCAGTTCAGCTAAAGATGTAAGTTTTGGCTGTTCATATGGTTTATCGAATAAGCATAATACAATAACCGTCTTATCATTTCTTTAGGTTGCCAAACAATTAAAAGAACAACACATGGTGATGCGTGGTCATCGTGAAAACTCAATGATTCACGAATTAAATCGATACATTCCAACAGCTGCCGCCTTCGGTGGACTTTGTATTGGTGCTTTGTCCGTTTTGGCTGATTTTATGGGAGCTATTGGCAGTGGAACTGGTATCCTCTTAGCTGTTACAATTATCTATCAATATTTCGAAATTTTCGTTAAAGAACAATCTGAAATGGGTGGTATGAGTACATTGCTGTTTTAAATGCTGTAAAGTGTAAAGAAAATATGCAATGTGTGTGTGTCTAATGCATTTTATTTGTCGAATGTATTTTTGTTTTTCTTTTTTTTGGTTTTATTTTTGTAATTACTAAGAGTGGAGTAAAAACAACATTTCTACAAATTGAAAAAAATAGTTATTTCTATAAGAGAAAAATTAATATTGATGTAAAATTGTATAAAAATTATACAAGCGATTTATTATTAATAAAAAGAAAGAGACTTTTTTATTTTATTTTTAAATTTAAATTATAATTAAAATAAAATAAGAATTTTTTGATTAAATAAAATAAATTATATAGCTAATTTATAAATAAAAAGAGAAAGTACTTTTATTGTAGAAAAAGATTTGTGTAAATTGATCGATACCACATTAGACATTTCCATTTATTAAATTACTTAATCCTGAATAATCAATCGGTACAAGAACCTCTACTAGTAAAACTGGGATGATTTGACATCTTTTGAGTTTTTGATAATTCAATTAGTTAGATCCTTCAAATTTAATTTCTGAGTATAATACTTGCATATCAAAAAAAAAATATCTTCCTGACTTGCTCCATCCATACGCTGCACTGCTGCAGTGTATTTTTAGTTCATATTTATCAGCTATTTTTACAAAAAAATTTATATTTATGGTAGTCCCTAGACCTAGAGCATGCGGTTATTAATAATTTTGCAAATAAATGGCCGTGTGATCATATTCATTTTTATGATCTGTATTATTATAAATAGTAGTCAGCATGCGGAGTAGTGAGTAGCGTCACGGCTTTGTGTTCAAGAGTTTGTGGGTTTGAGACCCGGCAGGGTCAAAAAAATTTCACAACTGGGCTATCATCTTTCATTCGCAGGTGTTTTTCCAAAAAATAAAAAGCAATCGCAGTGGTTCGGAAGTCACTTAAAGCCGTTGGTCCGCCTATATATGATACCAACTGATATATATATACTAATCACCAAAAAATATGGCTAGTGCGAGTTGTTCACAACATCCACCTTTGATATTATAGTCGTCAATGAAAACCATGGTATCAGATAGAAAAAAGGGTAAAATGGTCCCTATATGCTCCCTCGCTTTGGAGTAAACGACACGATGATGAATGATGATGATGATGTATTATTATAAATATAAACTAGAGATTCCTAAACTATTTCATGTTAATTATAATTACTAAATTACATATAATATATATATATATACAATATACATGTATATACCCACTATTATTTATATTTATATATAAATAAGCAAAGCTATATTATTCAATTTTACCACCATTTTTTAGATCACAGTGGCAACACTAGTGCATCATTAAAATTTGTGTTTTGCTTTTATTTTTAATTTGTTGGCCTCTTTGGAGCTCGAAAGTCAAAAAGAACGCTGCGGTTGAGAATTAAAAATACAGATCTTCATAAATTAAGTAAAATTAATTAAATTTTCGCTTCAGATATAAAATTAAGTGCGATTTAATTTCTTTAGCATTGAAAAATTATTTTGTACACGCAACAAAAGAAAACATAACCTCGAATATTTGCCAATAATTGTTTCCGAATATTATTTAATAAAATTCTAATAATGGAAGAAACAACAGCAAAACGTGGAAAAGGACGTGGTCGACCCAAGGGACGTGGACGGCCCAAAGGTCGAGGCAAAGCTGCAACAGCAGCTTCATCCACTCGAGTTATTCCACAAGATGAAGATTTGTCGAGAGATGACGAGGCAGCTGAAGATCAACAATCTACTGTTGCAGTAGTAGTTGCATCGGTTGAACCAAAGAAAATTGATACGGATAATAAACCCCAGTCTCCTTTGGTTGATGAAAAAGAAAACGAAGAGATTAAGGAAACACCAGCAAGTATTTGTTGCTTCATTTAATTTTTCGAATATGTTTGCTTAATATTTGTGTTTATAGTTGATATGGAAGCGGACATATCTCAGCTTGAGGCACCAACATTTACAACTTTAAGTCGTGGACCAATTGAGCCAATGGTTCGTCTAAAATGGGACCATAAAGCTTCTCTTATCGGTGAAAAGGTATCGAACCCAATGCTGCATTGTTGTGATACTTGTAAAAAACCCATTTTAATTTATGGTCGGATGATTCCATGCAAGCATGTGTTTTGTTTAAAATGTGCCCAGAAAGAACCACGGAAAGAACCGCTAACGTGTCCTCGATGTAAAGATAAAGTTATTCGCGTAGAACAATCTGGGCTTGGAACGGTTTTTATGTGCACCCATGGTGGTAGTCGATATGGCAATGACGGCTGTCGACGAACCTATTTATCTCAAAGAGACCTACAGGCGCATATAAATCATCGACATGTTAGTGCTTTACCGGGATCATTTGTGGACAATAAATTGACTATTGAGGCAAAAAGCATTTCAATTGTTCAATCTGTACAACGGAAAAATTCTGTTGAACAAATTGTGGCCAGACAAACAAATCGAAATAGTCAGTCATTTAGTAGCGGATCTACGCAAAATATTTTATCACAACAAAGTATTATATTTTCCTAATATAGACTCCTAAAGTCGTAGCTAAAATTACATTTTTTTTCAGACGTACAATCCCTGCAACAGCAGCAACAACAACCTCTAATACCGCAAATTGTTGGCCTGGGCGTACATCAAACCAATCAATTGCCTCCAGGATCTGAAATGTATTATAATGCAAATATGCAACAACAACAACCACAAGCTTATGGTTCTAGCCTAGCTGGATTTGGGAGTCCCGCGCAACAACAACAACAATCACAACATTTTGCAATGCAACAACAACCACAACAGAACCAAAGCGGTGGCGTACCAGTCGTAATGGTACAACAACAAAATATGCATATGAACCATCCCAGATCGACTCCACTACCTGTGCCAGCTCCATCCGCTTATTTTCAACAATATTCTCAACAATACACGCAAATTTCATTACATTATCCCAATCAAAGGCAATACGATCAATCGAATTACGGTGGAAATATCATTCAACCACAGCAGCAGCAACAACAACAACAGACGCTTCAACATCAGCAACAACACCAGCATCAACAACAACAACAACAACAACAATGGAATCAACAGCAATATTATAGATGAATGAGAGAGTTTGTAGAGGATATACTTAGGCAAGAATTCTAGAAAGTGGTAAAATTGGGCTATGTTCTCATTCGTTTTATCTAATTAACAACCTAAACAGAAGCGTTCTCTAATAAAAAACTATGGAACAAAAATAATTAACTTATTAATTATAATTTTAAATAAAAGATTGTAAAACAATGTGTATTTATTTATAAAGAAATAATTTTAATTAAGAAACGAAAATTACATGTTAAGAGGGATCCACTCTAATGCAAGCGTAATTTTCAACCCACTTTTACAAGGTTATCTAAAAAACTTTTGTTTTACAAATTTTTTATATGTCATTCGGAAAGGATAAATCTAGTGGATGTTGGAAGCAGTTTTTTGATTTTATCTTTATTAATTTTTTAATTTACTGTTTTATAATATATTGTACCAAAAATATAAAAATTAAAAATAATTAAATTTGTATGACAGTTTATTTACTCTTTATACATACAATTATATCGGTACTACTTATGGAAAAATAAATCAAATTGATGAAAATTCAACAAGCAATTTTCTAACTTTTCAACCCTAAATGGAATATTTTTCTACATTCTGAAAAGCCCTAACCATCATTAGCACGCCCTACTATCCAATTCCCGAAGATATTTAGTAAAAAAAAACTAAAACAGGCCGTATCTCGGCCCCCTGACGTCCAAATCGAAAATTGTCTGCCCTTTTTGAAAAACCC
>JANSTW010053034.1:0-12320 GCA_027564275.1 Diadocidia ferruginosa
AAATATATGCTATCCCATGAAACAAATTTTAACCCAGTTTCAGGGCTGTTCTATATTTTCAAATTTGAGATTGAAAAAGACTGATTTCTTTATTTACCTGTTGTTTAACTGTCATTTTAGAATGGTTTATATTTTACTAAATTCTACCCGAGTTTTAAGTAATTCGATTAAAAAATCTTTTTTTTTACCGAATTTGTTTCTTGGGATAAATAGAGTTAGTCTGGCCACTGATGAAGTTACGAGAACTGAAAAAGTCGAGCATCGGAAATATTTGTTAAAAAAATTCAAATTTTCCACTCTTTTTTTAGTACTATCTATTGTGAACTCTATCGGCTCTCAAAATCGCGTGCCGGTGTGCGTATCAAATTGACAATACGTTGCTTTGGCGCGCGTTATCGAAAATATTTTTATTTGCTTTGCTAGAAAAATGTGAAAAATGTGTAAAATTCCACTAAAAGTACACATTAATTTAAATTACAATATAAATGAAAATATGTTTTCTTATACACAATAATAGTGCAGAATAAGCAATTTAAATATTAATAAAAAAAATGTTCTACAATTTCACATCCGGACCACATTCAATTAAAGAAGTTTGTTTTCGTTCGCTGTGGTGCGACGACGATCAAGTAAAGTTGAAATAATTGGATGAAACACATTTTATTCGATAAAATTGTTACCAATTTAAATAATGTAAGATATTTGGTTTGAGAAAATTGTACATATCGGAAATTGGGCAATGAATGAATCACTTGCTGGCCGATGGCTTCGCCGTTACAAATTATTCTTTTTCTTGGGCATTTTACTTGTTTGTGTTCAAATATTTTTAGCTTGTTTACTTCCCATTTTTGGAGCAACAGATGACATTTTGCTCGGTTCGAAGCAGCAGCAGAGTTTGGGAGGCGAGTTGATAAAAGATGAGGGCCCTAAGGTGGCTGCAGCAGACGGTACAAAAGAAAACAAACAGAGTCCTGCGAATGTTGACGACGAAGATAATACAAATAGTAATTCCAATTTATATGCTAAGTCAAAATTATCCAAAGAACATAATCAAATAAAAGATACGAAACGATTCCATTTACGATTAGAAGAGCTTGACTTTCAACCTAGTTGTGATATTTTTACAAAAGAAGCTGTTTCGGCCATACATCGAGCCCAAACACAGCAATGCAAAGGAACCATTGCCAACATAACGTGTGCAATACAAGCGGGCACCTTTTACGCTAGTTCATTGCCAAATTATTGTCCAAATAGAAATTTTATGGCCAACCGATCGCTGGGCTGTTACAAAGATGAGAAAAAGTTTCGCATATTGTCGGGATATTATACAAATTTTAAGACCTCAAATACACCGTCGAAATGTATTCAAATGTGTCTGCAGTCTGGATTTGTGTATGCCGGTGTGCAGTATGGGTGAGAATGATAATTTGAACTAAATAACAATTTCGAAAATAACTTGCTTCTATTTGCAGAACTGAATGTTTTTGCGGTAATACCGAACCAACATTTACCACAAAATTACCCGATCCAAAGTGTAATTATAAGTGCGTTGGGGATCCCAAGCAGATATGCGGTGGCTATTTTACAATTAATGTTTATGAAACAGGAATATCAAGTAGTCGCTTGCCGGCCATTTTTGATAATATGTTTATTAATTAAGTACTTTTAATTTTGTAGAATTTGTACCGCAAGTGGCAGAGCTTATACCAAAAGACGAAGAGAAAAAAGTGAAAATTGCTTTTTTGCTAACTTTAAATGGCCGAGCCATTAGACAAGTGCATCGCTTATTGAAGTCGCTGTATAGTAAATCTCATTTTTATTATATACATGTTGATGCTGTAAGTTGAATAGTTTGTAGATTTTGTTGTGCGGTTTAACAATTTTAGTCGAGGGGGTAATCACTTGAAAAATATTTGTCCCACTAAATTCCATATTTAAATTCTATGACTTCCACATGATTTCCATATGACTTCCATGAATTCCATATGACTTCTATGACTTCCATGACTTCCACATGACTTCCATGACTTCCATATGACTTCCATATGACTTCCAAATGTCTTCCATGACTTCCATATGATTTCCATGTCTTCCATATGACTTTCATGACTGCCATATGACTTCCATATGACTTTCACATGATTTCCATGACTTCCATATGACTTCCATGACTGCTATATGACTCCCATATGATTTCCACACCATGACTTCCAGCACTCTCATATTTCATTTTTTCCGGTTCTGTGCCGATATTTTCATATCATTTATTTATTCATAACTAAAAAAAAGTATTATATAAAATATACTTATAAACTAGCTAGTTGTTGTTGGACTTGCATGTTGCGGGAGAGTTTCCGATTTATTCTACCTAAGATATAAATAATTGTATGTGGAAAATTATTTAAGTGTTAAAAGAAAAAAAAGAGAAAATTAAAAGAAAAAAAAACGAAACAAGAATACGAAACATAAAGAGAGAAAGCATGCATTATTTTTTTTTTATCATTTCCATATGACTTTCATGACTCCCATTGATTTCCACATGACTATCATATGACTTCCATGACTGCCATATGACTTTCATAACGTACATATAACTTCCATACGACTTCAACATCACTTCCATTACTTCCATATGACCTTCATATAACTTCCATGACTTCCATATGACTTCCATATAACTACCACATGACTTCCATGACTTCCATATGACTTCCACATGACTCCCATATAATTTCCACATGACTCCCATGACACCCATATGATTTCCAGATGATTTCCATGAATTTCATATGACTTCCATGACTCCCATATGATTTCCATGACTTCCATATGACTTCGATGGCTTCCATATGACTTCCATGACTTCCATGACTAATTAATTAATTTTCCGAGCGACAATGCACCGTTGAAAGTCTTTGGGATACATCTTTAAAAGTCTTTTATTTTTATGTATAATGTCTTGGAAGGAAATTTTTTTTGTAAATGCTTATCCTTCATAATTTCCAGAGGTCTATTTTTTTATGAATATGCTGTAAAGCGACTATAATCCATACATTACCGAATGTTTCCGAATTTATAAATATAAAATATATTTCGTTATTTCTCATTCAAACCGTCTTAAGTTTACCGATCAAATTTTGAATGCCGGCTATTTCTGATCATGCATTGCTCTTTATTTCATTTGATATTCATTTTCCTGTAAATAATATTAAAGTCTACTATAGGGATTATAACAATGTTTTTGGTCCGCTTCAAAATACATGCAGTGGTCGAATTGATTCTGTAATGTTTCTTTGGATGAGGTGCAGTTGGTTATATTTTCGGAGAAGTCGAATGCTATTAGCTGAGATGGTCTGCCATTAAAGTTAATTAAAATAATTTTTCCAGTTGATGTATTTATTTTTATTACCATACCATCTTTACAACATCCTGCTTTCCTGACTCTTGGAAAGTTGGAAAATAGCTAACGTTTGTCCAGTTCCAAAGTCAAGATCAGCTATTTTATTGATTGAATTTAGACCAATTAGCATTTTACCAGCTGTTATTAAAGTCCTTGAAGTTCTAATGCGAGGCCAGATGCTTGACTTTATGTCTTCCCATGTTAATTTGAATTCCTCTCGAAACTTTGTACGAGGGATTAAAAAGAAGAGCAAATATATTTTTCTGCCGGCGGCTGAATGGAGAACGATACAGTAAAACTCTTAGAGCTAAAATTGTAAGAACCTATCATTTGACGTGACACAACCCCTATACATATTTATATTTAACTGCATTTTGAGTAAACTTTGACCCCTCTCAGGGGACAAACAGGGGGAGTCCGCCACCTATATTTTCGGTCGGGATTACCTTCTATCCGTTAGGGGCGAAGGGAAAGTCAATTTCAGCTGGGCCGATAGACTATATTTCAGCCCTAATTTTAGTAAAGTGGTTATTTTTTATATGGGTGCGAAATTTATTCTAATCGTGGCTCGGTCTCCTTGCGTAAGTTGCACACATGCTTTTATGAATGTGTTTGATTTATTTATGGGTTAAGACGGAGGATTAGTTTATCGCAATTTAAAAATAATATTGTTGGATGTGGATGCAGTCTGGAGTTGTTCTTTAAGTTAAGAATTCTGTTGTTTCATTTTAAGGTTATTACTTCTAACAAGCCGTTTTACTTACGAAGCCATATAAGTTTTTTGCATTCAAGTAGAGTTAAAGCTTTGATTTCAAACTCCTCGTCTTTCCGTTTGGCTAACTCTTACTTTGCTGGTGGAGTCATAGTTGGCGGAGATTAAAGTACGAGGGGGAAACCACAAGACAAAATTTTGTCCCATGATTTATGATTTCCAAAATGATTTTCGTGGTTTCCAAAATTATTTCAATGATTTCCGAAATTATTTGTCCCATGATTTCCGTAAATGGTTCCCCCCTCCCGCTAGAGTACTGACAAATTAAATGATAGTCATAAGAAAATCTATCAAACAGAGTACATCTACGCAATTACAAACTAAACTGTTTTTTTTTCTACTTTCAGAGACAGGACTATATGTATAGAGAATTATTAAAATTGGAAAAGAATGCGCCAAACATTCGATTGGCCCGTGAACGTTTTTCGACCATATGGGGTGGAGCGTCACTGTTGAAAATGCTTTTAACCTCGATGACCGAACTATTGACCATCGAAAATTGGCAATGGGACTTTGTTATTAATTTAAGTGAAAGTGATTTTTTAGTAAAAACAACTGACAAGTTAGTTGATTTTTTGACGGCAAATAAAGATCGAAATTTTGTCAAATCTCATGGACGTGAAGTTCAACGATTTATCCAAAAGCAAGGACTGGATAAAACGTTTGTTGAATGTGATACACATATGTGGCGTATAGGTGATCGAGAATTACCAAATGGAATACAAATTGACGGTGGCAGCGATTGGATAGCATTATCACGACCGTTTGTGGAGTATGTTACGTGTAGCGATAGAGACGATCTGGTTACAGGTCTTTTAAAAATATTTAATCATACCTTGTTGCCGGCTGAATCTTTTTTCCATACGGCACTGAGAAATTCTCAATTTTGTAACACTTACGTGGATAATAATTTACATGTTACCAATTGGAAACGTCGTCTCGGTTGTAAGTGTCAGTATAAGCATGTTGTTGATTGGTGTGGCTGTAGTCCAAACGATTTTAAGCCAGACGATTGGCAACGCCTTCAGGCAACCGAAGTAAAGCAAATATTTTTTGCTCGTAAATTCGAGGCGGTCGTCAATCAGGCTGTTATTTTAAAATTAGAAGAATGGTTATATGGACCAGCTCGTCGAACTGTACATAATGTAAATAGTTATTGGCAAAGTATTTACAATTGGGAAGATAAAAGTCCTCCCATCGATCGCGAATTAATGCAAATAACAAAAAGTATTATGAGGCTGAAATTGAGTGCGATAAGTTTGCATCATTATGAATTCGGTCCTGTTAAGGAAATCACAACATATATGGACAATGATCATTATAACGGTTTTTTGATTTTGTTTGAAGTAGATTCTGAGTCTGATGAGGCACATTTTGATGTGGAAATTTGGGCTAAACCTCAACAAGTCTCTCAAGCGTCTCGATCATCGAAACTAAGTCAACGCATTAAGCGACTAGAAGTTAGCTCTGATTTCGACCAAAAAGAACAAATTTCCCGAAATTTTGCGAAAATATTGGGCACAAAATCGGAATTAGTTATTATTTTACAATTATCTGCTATCAGTGGCATTGAAACGACCATAAATTATAATATGACAGTTTTGTGGATAAATCCAACCGGAAAATTGTCTGACATAAGCGATTTACATGTCGAAGACAGTGGTGCCCATTCGGTTCATTTTTCAAAATCAAATTTAAAACAGCCCCTTATACCGGGCGTATGGATAGCCAAAATTATCCACAGAAAAAGTGTTATGGCACAGTGTTCGTTTCTAATTGTACCGATCGAAAGTCCTGCGTTGTCTAAGGAGGACTTTGAAACGGTTAAAGATTCAATAGTAACCGATCTGTATGTCGGCAGTAGTTGGAACACTTTTCGATTGTCCGAAACAGAACTGACGGCACTTGAACAAAAAGCAATAGTAAACTTAAGTCTTGTAGGATTAGATTTACAAACTTGGATTGATTCGTTAGTTGCTCGTTTCTATAAAATTGTCGATATTTGCGTGACAAACAAACAGAACGTAAATAGTTATTTCAATCATTCACTGTGTCATACGACAAATTGGAGCTCATTGGCACCCGATCCGAAAAGTGTCATACAATTAGATTAGGTAATCTCGCCATTTAAATAAATTAATTTTGTTCAATTTTTGTCGAATTGATAAATTGTACATATTTTAATAATAATTTCAACTTAGACATATAAACGAAAACAAATTTGTGATAATTGTAAAATATAATTTTTTTTGCTGAAAGAGTTGTTGCAGATCAGATAACAAAATATAAAATATAAGAGGCTGAAGTGCCTGTATTTGGTTCATCGCCTCCGAAAGAAAATTCCCAGAAATGTCAATTCCTCGGAAAGTAAATTCCTCTTAATGACCGAAACAACAATGCCCCGAAAAAATTGTCGTTGCTTGAGTTAGATCTTGGATGTAGAGAAATTTGTTTTTATAATATTTAAAAAATTTAAATAATTAATTCAAAAATTTACAAAAAATCCAAAATTTCGTAAATTTAATCATTTTTTTGGTAGGGGCAATTTTTATCGGACAATTGTCGTTTCGGGGAATTGTCGTTTTCGGTGGATTGACTTGTCGGTAAACTCGTGTATTCATGACTGATGTCCCAGCGAGACAATATATTAGTAAATTTGATTAGATTTATATGAGGGGCTACTAGCTAAGTTAGGTCGTCGCTATAATATTTAGATCTATGTTTGATATGGTCTTCAATGAAAACTTTGATTTCTGATAGAAAGGTAAAATGGTCCGTATGCTCCCTTGCTTTGGAGTAAAGTACACGATGATGATACATTTATTTAAATTTTTAACTAAGTTCAATTGAAGAGGTTACGAGTGGAGGAAAATTCTTCACTCCAGCCATTTTAATATAGTGTAGAGTTTTCAGTGCAAGAAATAAAGTCTCGTAACGATTTCCAACCGATTTTAACAAAAAAATCGCTCTTTTTATTCAGCATTGAAAGATCTTCTAGTACAGTAATAATCTGCATCAAAACTTGATATTTAAAATAAAATGATGTGTGCTCTTCTGGTTAAAGACGAGAGAACTTAAGTAAAAAAAAGTGTATATAAGTAGGGGCACTTAAAAGTTAAAACCCACCCAAACCAAAATCGACAAAAATCCGTAAATTTTTCTCTATATATGTTCAATGTTCATATAGTTCGGCAATTTTTCAACAAGAAAAGATGTGTATATGGAGCCAAACTTTCCCTTTGATCTATAGACCGCAAATACAATAGAAAATTCAAGGACCACTAAAAACTTACCCTACACCAAAATTTGGCCAAATCCGTCTACTGGTAAAACTTTCTCTATATGATCATTGATCATATATATTTAGGCAATTTTTAAAATCGTATGCGAACCCCCTAACCTTTGATCTATAATGACTCAAAATGCAATCCCAGAACTACTTCTTCTTCTTTTTTTATTGACCCAGACGTAATTCAGTCTCAAATAGTCAAATACCATTTTTTTTGTTATGTTTATTTAATTAAATTTTATGTTTATTTTCTTTTTGTTCGTTATTATTTAAAATATTTTTATTTTCTTATAAGTTCATTTTAATTTCTTATATTATATATATTTACATATGTCTATATATTCACTTTTTTTTCTTTCTATTTTTAGTAATGTTTTTAAATTATTTGAGTTTTTTATTGTTTTATATTTGTTGCTTATATTATTGTATTTTTTACACTTTATTATTATATGTTCGTTATTTTCTATTTCATTACACATATCACAAAGGTTTGATTCTACTTTTTTCATGTTATTTGAAACGTTTTGTCATATTATGTATGACCTGACCTGAGTCTATTTATTATTTTGGTTTTACTCGCACTTAATTTTATTTTTTTGTACCATGATGATCTTTTAGGTATCCCATTACAAATTTCTTTGTAATAAGAGCCCGTTTGCCGATGTCCGATGTTGTATTCGTTTTTCCATTTTTCCCAATAATTATTCTTGATTTGATTTGTTGTGTCCTCTATCGGTGTTTTTAATTCGATGTAATTTATTTTTTGCTCTCAATTGCTGTATCTGCAATTTCGTTGCCATCGATTCCAATATGTGCTGGAATCCATTGTACTATTATTTTTGTATCTTGATTATTTTTAGCTAATTTTTTATTAGATTTTCATAATATTTTTCTGTGTCGTTTTCTGAAAATTTGTATATTTTTTTTGTTCATTATTATTGATAGTTTAATTGCCATATATATTGCCATGATTTCCAGTGTTTTTATCGATAAATTGGTCCCCATGTATTTTTTTTATTATTTTTTCAGAATCTTCGAAATAAATTCCGATTCCTCCTTCTTGATTCGATAATGATCCATCCGTGTATATCATATTATAATTTGGGAATTGTTCTTTTATGCTATTTATTTTATTTTTGCATTTTGTAATGTACGGAATATCTAGATTTTTCTTTTTTGTCTCTTGTTAATTTTTCGTATATTTTAATATTTTCTGGATTTTTTATTTTTTCTATTTTTGTAGGTATTTTCTTATATATTTCCTGATTTTGTTGTATAACTTCGTTTATGTTTTCTGTAGATGTTTTGTTTTGTATATTAATTGATAATGGACCATTTTGATATATTTGTTTTGAGATGTATTTAGAGATTATTATGTTTCTTTATAAGTGATATGGGATTACTCCCGATTCTGCTAGAATTGTAATAATAGGTGTTGATCTTGTGTATCCTAAACATGTTCTTAAAGCCGCATTTTGTATTTTTTGTATTTCGTTGTTACTTTTTTTGTTGTTCTTTATTATAGTTGCACTGTAATTGATTCTACTTTTTATTAATGATTTATATATGTCCACCATATTTTTTGGATGTACTCCTCCATTTTTTTTGGAAAAAAATTTCAAAATATTTATTATTTTATTGCATTTTTCTGTTAGATTTTTATTATGTTTGTTGAAATTTAAATTTTTATCCATTCACTTCTTGTATTCTAGATCCATTTATTATTATTGGTGCGTCGTTTTCATTTATGTTTTGTCTAAAGTTTATTGCTTTGCATTTATTTGGGATTAAATTTAGATTTAATTTTTGTATTTCATGGTTGAATTTATCCATAAACGTGTTTATTTTTTCTCTTAATTTTATTTTTGATTTGTCAGATATTATAATAGTTATGTCATCAGCATATTGGACAATTTTACAGCTGCTGTTGCTTAATCAACATTAAAAAGTATTGCGCTGAGTATGCTGCCCTGTGGTAGACCATCACTTGTTTTTATTTCAGCAATCAAATCTCCGACCATTATAATGTGGATTCTATCTGTTAGAAAGTTTTTCACCCAATTGATAATTTTTCCATTTATTTGCAGATCCGACATTTTTTTAATTAATATTTTTGTACTTACTTTATCAAACGCTTTTTCGATGTCTGTTATATTTAGTGTTGTATAAGCTTTTTTTCAATTTCTTGTATTAAGTAGTTTAAGTAATCTATTGTACTTCTTTTTTTTCTGAATCCAAAAGTTTACTCTGGAAGTTTTTTGTTTTGTTCCAAATATTCGTCTATTCTGTTTTTTATGATTTTGTTGAAGCTTTTGCATAGAGAATTTATTAATGAAATTGGTCTGTAATTTTTGATTTCCAATGGATCTTTGTTGGGTTTTAAAATTGCTATTGTTTTGATTTTTTTCCATGATTCTGCTATTATTTGATTTTGCCAAATGTTATTGAAGAATATTGTTAGAATTTTGTGTTCCAGAGGTATTTCTTTCAGTATTTTGTTTGAAATTTTATTTATTCCGGGTGTCGTATTTTTGTTGTCTTTTATTGTTTTTATTATTTCTTGTTCTGTAAATATTTCCGAATTCTCTGTGTTGTATTTGATGTTATAATTTTCTGTGATATTTTCTTTAAAGTTATTCTTTAAAAATAAATTCATATTTTCGATACTATTAATAATTGTTTTTTTAGATTTGAATTTATTTATTTTATTCCAGATATCTTTGATTTTGGTTTTTGGATTTATTTCTTTTATGAAGGTATTGAATGATGTTTTTTTGCAGTTTTTATCTCTTTTCTTAGTTTTGCAACTATTTTCTTTAATTCAATGCATGTGTATAAATTCTTGTTTTTATTATAAATTTTTTGTTTCTCTATTTTGATTATAATCTGTCCAGATGATCATTCCACCATGGTTTTATGGTATTATCTTTTTATGTGCATGAATTGTTTTTGTATTTTATTCGATTAGGTTTATTATTTTATTTTCATATTCTGTTATGTTTTTTATTTCTTCAGTTTGCATGTTGTTGATATTTTCCATTAGTATTTTTTTGTTCATTTTTTGAATAATTTGAGTTTCTCTGCCGTTAGTTTTATTTAATTCAATAATTATTGGAAGGTGATCTGATCCCAAGTTTTCTTGTTCTACATGCCAATCCAATTTATATGCTAGATCCATTGATGCTAATGATATATCAATTGCTGATGTATAATTTGTGTGGATATTTTGATACGTTGCATCTCCATTGTTTAGAATTATGAAATTTGATTCAGTTATTGATTTCATCATTATTTTTCTTTTTTTGTTTCTTTATTATTTCTTCCCCATAATCTACTATGTGCATTTATATCACCTGCGATTATTGTGTTGTATTCGTTGTTATATCTGTTGATTAAATTATTAAAATGAAAATCTGCTTCATTTGTATTTGCATTAGGTGGAATGTAAATTGAGATTATTTTATATTGGTTTGAATTCAAAACTATTGTTACCTCTATTGCTTCAATTGGGTGAAAAGATTATAAACTTAAACTTTTTGAAATATGATTTTGTTTAATAATTACTGCAACTTCTCCATATCCATCTATTCTATTTAAATTAGGTATTTTATATTTATTGATTTTAATTTTTTCAAATTCTAATAACCATGTTTCTGATAAAATGGCTATGTCTATGCTGTTTTTATGTAAAAAATGTTCTAAAAAATTTAAATTTGATTTGATGCTTTTAATATTTATTTGTAGAATGTTGAGCTTATCCATTTAGAGATGATGTAGATGGTTGGGGTTCCCTTATAGGATTTTCCTTTAATATATTATTTTCGAATTGTTGCATTTGATTTGTAATTTCAATTAGAATTTGATCATTATTTTTATTGTTGTCGTTTAGTGCAATTTTTAATGTTTTTGCTTGGGACTGCTATTTGTTCCTCTTTTTTCCAAAAATTCATTCTTTCAATTTTAATTATATGTTCTTTTGAGGTTATGTGGTTGAATATGTCGATCAAATCTTCTGAAATAGGGATATATCTTATTATACCTACTGTTTGAATGTACATTGTTGGTATAAAAGTTTTAAAATTATTCAAATTAAGGTTTAAGTTTTTTATTAATTTATTTGCATTTGAATAATCTTTGAAATGTACTTTTACTCGATTTTTATATATTTTTTTAATTTCAAATATACGTTTGATATTCATTTTGGTTAAATTTATTGCTGTTTCCATTTCATCGATATTTTCTTTTTCGACTATTACGAAAAACGATCCTTTATCTAGTTTTGTGTATAGATTTATTTCGTTTTGATCTTTTTTGGTTTTTTCCTCTTTGAATCCCTTGAATGATTTGTTTTTTTCTAAATGCTCTTTTATATTTTGCAGGTTATGTTGCGGTGTGTCGTCCATTTTTTCCTCTTCCATGTCTGATGAATTTTCTGTTGAGGTAGAATCTGTATCATTATCATTCATTTTATCCATCACATCACTTTTTTTTATTAATTAATTCAGGATCTTTTAATAATTTGTCCCTTTTCTTTTATTTGATTTAATTTTTTCGATTTCATCGTCTTTCTTTTTTCTTTTATTGTTTTTCTTTTTTTTTAGATTCATCGTGGACAATAACCCCTCAGGGTTATCGTCTTCCATTTTTTTATTTTTCACTACTTTTATTTTTGTTTTTATTCACTAAAAAAAAAAAAATATAAATATTTATAACTATCTAGTCTTTTTCTTTATTGATTAATAGTAGAGGAGATCTACGAAAAAAAATGATGAAAGGTGGAAGTATTTTCCACAGAGACAAAGTAAATTTTTTTTGGTTCTTTGGAAGTATCTTTTTAACATACTAAAAGTCTAGAAAAA
>JANSTW010053045.1:0-12316 GCA_027564275.1 Diadocidia ferruginosa
GGTATAAAAAGCACTATTCGGCTGGTACAATTAGTACATACACCGAAAGCAGAATAACATACCATTTTTACAAAAACTATCCCCTTATGAAAATTAAAGAAAAATCGATGTTAAAATTAGAAAATATCGATATATTCAAAAATGATTTTATCGTGCTCTTTATAGAAAATTATAGAAATATCGATATTTTCTGATATGATTTTATCGTTCTCTTTATAGAAACTTATAGAAATATCGATATTTTCAGATATGACTTTGTCATTCTTTCCAAGAGTTATTATATAGAAATAGATAACAACTCGAAGCAGACAGTTTTATCGGTATTAAACCGGCAGCCCATTTCCTTTGTAATTTTTTTTCTATATGTCGAAAATAATATCGATATTTTTTGAATATCGATATATATATCGATATTCTTTCAATATAGCCCTATGCGATTTTGATTATTATATTATTATTGTTCCTAAACCGATTTTTTTTACAACATATGCACTTTAAAGTGTACAACAATTTTCGTTTTGGAAACAGAGGTGAGGGAATTGATTATTTGTATTTAATAAAATATAGAAATTTAAAAAAAAAAGTAACAATCTATTGATATCTGAAAAATTACATAATTTTCGTTATATCAATTATTTTGCCAGCCTTTGCTCGCCTTTATCATCCTATTAAAAATATTTGCAATATTTCAAATTTTGCGCCATTTCCCACAAAATCTACATCGCGTTTACATCGCTCTGCAACACTCACAACCAATCGCCACCAACTTCACTTTTATTTATGTTTTTTCTCTGTTTCTCGTACATTTGTTTTTAAGCGACTGTCTCGCTTACTCAGTACTAAAGTATACGCATTTTAAATTTTAGTACTTATGTCAAAGTCATACTCATTTTTGTCCAAAGAAAATCCAAAATGGCTTTTATTTTATTTTTGCATCGTTCCTTGTGGTGGTTGTTTGTTGTTGATAAACATATAATTGTTTTTGCCACACAATTTAATTGAATAATAAATTCTTTGTCCATAAAAAACTTGAATATTTGACCCAGATAATTAGATGTCGCATTAATTATGTGTAATTGTGCAAAATGTTCGTTCAATGATCGAAGAGATAACGCGATATTGCGAACAAGGCAATAATTGTGATGGAATTTTAATTTTGCTCGACAACAGAACAAGAATTATGGAAAATTATTGCGAAAATATTTAAGAATTTTGCCAAATTTATGCCGAATCGGATTCTATAACGCCATGGAACTAAAGTATTTGAGCTGGGCAGCTGTAGTTGTATGCTTGCTGCTGAATATTTTCGGAACGTTTTGGTGTTTTTTGATGGTCATCGGTCTTGTTGCATTTCTTTTGGGGTTGGTCCAATTTTTTCGCAAAAACAACAAATTATTTTTCCAATAAATTTTATTTATATTTTTCAGATTTTTATCAATTTTCTATGTGCATCACAGTGATGTGGAGAGTTATTTGGCACAAAATCAATTGGAAAATCCACTAGAGGAGCCAAGGTTCCTTGGGCTTAATTTAGGTAATGTTGTTGTTGTTTTACTATAGTTTTGCGAATGAAATTATTATAGTTTGTTGATTTGCTGTAAAGAATTTTATTTAATTTTAAAAAGTTACAGGTTGTTGTATTTTTTTAAATTAATTTCTCTCCATCCACGTAACTATAATTACTAACAAGAAAATCAATTTATTGTATAATTCCAAATAAAACGATTTCCAAATAATTGTTTTTAAAATTTTAATCATCGGTTGCAAAGCATGCACACAATAACACTAATGTTTAACCCATTAAAGCCCAGCACATATTTCTAATTTAATTTTAATCATCCAGTTTTTTTGCGTTTCAGAATCCAATTAAAAAAATTTTTGCTTTAGAATTTTAAATTCCATATTATATTGCTGTTAGCCTATAGTCAAAAAACTGGGCCTCAATGGGTTAAAATTGTAACATGATAATAAGAAAAATATTACTTAATATATTTAAGCAAAGTCAACATTTTATTATGTATATTAATAATATCGCGGCATTAAAAAATTCGATAAAATGCGGAATTTTAATTTTCGCGAAACAATTTAGATAAAACAAAAATGTTATGACGTGTCGTACTTATATTTCTTTAAAAAAAACGTTTTAATTTCTAGAATCTAGATTATAGTTTTTATGTAGATTTGTATTTTTATTTTTTAAACATTTTTTTGTCTGCTTTCTACCAGGGGGTATGACTACTTCGCAAAATTTTGAGGGGTTAATCATCTATAGAAGTCTTGAACACCTCTTTGGAAGTCTTAGAAGTCTTTTGCAAGTTTTGGAAGTCTTTTTAAAATAGAAGTCTGTTGGACAACATTTTTTTAGGTAGTTCCTCGCAAAATTGAGTCCCAACACATTAGATTGCAAAGACTTCTGTAGGACTTCCAAACGACTACCATAAATATTATTATTTAAAAAATTTCGTAGAACAATACTTAAGGCTTTCAAAAAATTCAATAAGACTTCCATGACTAATTCCAAAATTTCCATAAGTTTTTCAATATTTTCATAAGGCCGACCCATATATAAAATGTTAGAACATTCGAAGCTTCCATTAGACTTCCAAAGGACTTCCATACGAGTTTTTATAAGACTTAAAAGTCTTCTACCAAAATTTCCATGAGACTTCTGTAAAACATTCAAAATTTCAATAAGGCAAGACTTACAAGCCTTCTATAACATTCCAAGACTAACAATAGACTTCTAAATAACTTCCAAAAGACTTCCTCAAGAGTTGCAATAAGACTTACAAGACTTATTATGAAATTTCAAAAGAGTTTCATAAGACTTCCATAAAACTTTCAAAATGTTCATAAGCCAAGACTTCTAAGTCTTCCATAACACTTCCATGACTGTAAACACTCATGAGACCTTCAAAAAAACTTCCGTAAGAGTTCCGTAAGACGTCCATAAGACTTCAAAAAAGAAGTCTTGAAATAAGACTTAAAAAAAAAACCTCAAAGATCGAGGGGGTAATCACTTGAAAAATATTTGTCCCACTGACTTCCATATGACTTCCAGATGTCTTCCATATGCCTTCTATGACTTCCACATGACTTCCATGACTTTTACCAGCTGACTTCCATATGACTTCCATGATTTCCATATGACTTTCGCATGGCTTCCAACGAGGTTGTCCCAGAACTTACAAATTTGCATAAGGCAAGACTTCCATCTTTCCAACTTCCAAAAGTCTTCCATTAGACTTCCAAAAGTCGCTTAAAATTGTATTTTCAAGACACAACCATAAGACTTTAAAATATGAAAATTGAAAATCTTAAAATACAATTTGAGACTTTTGGAAGTCTTTTGGAAGTTGAAGGTCAAGCATTATGAAAATTAAACTTGCAAATGGAACTTTCTTGGAAGTCTTTTGAAGTCTTATTTCAAGACTTCCATAAGTTTAGCTTTCAAGACTTCCAAGACTTTCCAAAGTCTTCCAATAATTAAAAAAAAATACGTCCACAAGTCTTCTAAGACATATTGTAAAAATTCCAAAAAACTTCCATTTTGCATTGGTTTTAAGGGAATTTCCAAAAAATAATCTTAATATGGGGTAATTAGTTAAAAATGTTTTCGATATATACACCATCTTGAGAATATTGTTCCGCCATCTTAAAAATATAGCTCAGCCATCTTGAATATAGCTCAGCCATCTTTAAAAATTCTGCCATTTTTATTTCACCAAAGGATAGAATAGTCACTATAGTTAGTTTTAAATATTTTTTAAAAAAATTTAATAAACTTACTAATACTTGGTGCATGCCTATAACAATATATTAACCTTTTTTACGTGTTTAATTTGCATTTAACTAAAAATCAAACAAAATAATTTTGCATCAATATTTTGAGACGATATTATTGCATGCTAATGGGATTTTTCCTCTATGTTATACTGTCAAAATGGTAATTTCTATAATTAGCTCATATCTGTAGTTTGTTTAATAATTTTTTCAAAATCTGCTCTTTTTAGACTGTGACGAAAAGCCCAATTTATCGATTGTTCCAAATATTAAAATTCAAACTGAATCGCCGGTCAATAATAAGGGGAATAAATTAAAAGTACAAAATGTCCAAGATATTCGGAAAAAAAGTCTAATTGATTCGGGCATTGAGCTGCTATTTAGTAAAAAACAATCGAAAAACGTGGCCAAAGACAATTACAGTCAAGATTTAAAATTTCGACAAGATGTTTTTCTAGATAGTCGAGATTCAATAAATGTTCAGCATCATCAAGATGACAAAAAATGGAAACCATTTGAAACGATAAAAATTTATACGGACAAACGAAAAGCGGCGGCCGATAATCAGAATAATCATAAAGGTTTGTTTGTAACAGCTGATTGATTTTTTAAGCCTCGACACTAACCACTTCAAATCTCTTTTCCATAAAAGCTACTGATTTTTTGACTTTTTTTTCAGATGATATTCATTTGGCCGAAGAATGTTCGGGAGCAACGTTGGAGCGCTTGTACTCAGATTCGGCTGTGCTAGACGAACATGGTTCGCCAAAGAAAAAATCAAAAGCAAAACTTAGCGGCAATAAACAAATCGATCATTTGCTGCACACAATTATCGACTACATCCTAAGAGATTATATTGATTCGTGGTTTAGTTCGTTGACCGATAACAAAGAGTTCAGTGAATATCGAACAAGAAAATGTATCGAAGAGAGTGTACAAAATGTTTGTAATCGGTAAGGCGTGTTTTCTTTGAGGAAAAATGTTTTTTTCTATCAATTTATTTCTCGCTTCAATCTGAAAGTTATTTCGATTTTTTTTTTCATAAAAACCGACATATTGGATCCACCATTTCGTTTGTTTTTATATTATTGTTAAAAATCTTTCAATTTAGAATAAAAAACACACGCTGGATACCCCTAATGACAACCAAACTTATCGAACAAGTTGCAACACACTCGCGACTCTATCGGTTGGCCAATCAACAAATCAATAAGATCAACGATGCCAAAGAATCGAAACAAAAAAACCTGTCACCACAACGTCGTCACAAAAAGGATTTGCATCGACGAAATAAAAGCGATACGGATTTAAATTGGTATTTGGGTGCCTCATCGGTACAGAAAAATGTGGCAAATTCGAAATTCTATACGGATCACGTTGAAGAAAAAGTTCTCATTGATCCTGAAGTAAAACTGTTGAATGCATTTTTCAATATAAATGATTTGTACAAGGACGAGTGTTTGGATGAAGCGGCTTTGGAAAGTAAGTTTTAGCCTAAAGCTATAAACTCGACTATTAACATTCGTTTACTTTTAGAATATCTCATTCATGTCATGGAAACAGTTTTGTATTTCACTTTGCCCGAGGAGGATTTCGCTTGCGTGCCTTTGCGAACATTTCTCAGTGCTTTGTTGGCAAATGTTGTTTGTAAACCCGTTCTGGAAATGCTATCCGATCCGGATTTTATCAATTTACAAGTTGCACGTTTGGTATGCGATCAATGCGGTGTGTTAAAAATATTTTCTAAAATTTTGTCGTTTTAGTTTTCCAAAGAACCACCACCAGGAGAATTTTTCATTAAACTCATTCGACAGTGTAACGATCTGTCGGAGTTGAGGGCATGTCGTCAGTTTATTACAAAACAAATGGATTTGGTACGAATTTTTATTAGCAATTAATTGTAATAATCAAAGTAATGTGTCATTTTTTTTTGCAGAAATATAAAGAGTCAAGTTCAAACACGGAATTGGGTAGCTTAAAATATACACAAAAATTAATTGATTTAAGATTAAGTTATTTACAAAGCAATAAATCATCAGGTTTGTGCATTTTAGGGCAAAGTCACAAATTAAAATATTGAAATTAAAATAATTTTACTTTTTTTCGACCGTTGATTTGAAATATGTTAATATTTTAAAACAGGCTAATCAGTCTAATTCAAAGTAAAGTTATTCTCAAATAAATTAGTGGGTCGGCTTAAACAAAGCGTACCTTTCTTCGCCCAGCCTTGAAAAATTTTGTTAACTTTAGAAAAAAGTATGTTTTTTTTCTAAAAACAAATAATCCACGAAGTAATCTCAGCACTTAAAATTATTTTCGGGACCTACGTCCCATTTTAAACTCGTCTATGGAGTTTATCAGCCATACTGATGATGGGACGTATGTCCCGAAACGAGTTTTAAGTGTTTCAAGACGACCCACTTATTTATTTGAGAATAACTTTACTTTGAATTAAACCGGTTAGCCTGTTTTAAAATATTAACAATTAATAATTGCAATAATTAAAATTCAAATTGTTTTTTGTTACAGAAACAACAAAAATGGACCGTGAAAAATCGTTGTCCAATTTACCTATTTTAACATTAGACGAACTATTGACAAAGGAATTAGCCTTGTCCTACTATTTAGACTATTTAAGTATTTTAAATTTGCAAAAATATGTGATATTTTATTTGACAGCACAAGGTGAGTGGCTTAATCTAAGAACTACACTAGAGCGATTTGTTGCGTTAGATTTTTTCTTATAGCTCCTGTAGCTTGATCCAAGAAGTAAAAGCGCGGCAAATCGCTTTGGTGTTGTTCCTTAGCTAAAGGAATTAAAAAAAATTAAACAATTAGCGGATTAAAGTAATTTAAACAAAAACCTTTACTTTCTCTTGCAGAATGGAAAGTAACGTCAAATCGTTGTATGTCCGATCTACAGACAAACAAACATAAAAGTTCTCGCGAAGAGGTTTTGCGTAGTTTTCGCGATAAAGCTCAAAATATTTACGATGAGTACTTAGTGCAAACGTCCACAAACTCACTTAACATTGACCAGGGACTGATTGAGGCGTTAAACATTAAGTTGCGAGACACCAGTTTGACGCCCGAAAGTTCTTGGTTTGATTCGATATGTAAATTTGTTTATGAAAAACTCAAGAACGAAGATATTTTTTTAAATAATTTTTACCAATCGTCTGCCTATAAGAAGCTATTATTAGAATTAGAGGTTTATGGTCAGACAAATGAACAAATTGATTTAGACTCAAATTTAGTTAATTCCAATTTAAATTTTAACGATACTGGTAGTGATACGAATTCAGGTGATATTCCGTTTGATGAGGTTGTGGGTGGTGGTGGCGATGCATTCGATGATGGCATGCCGATAATTGTGGTTGGCGACTATGAACAAAATAAAACAACTAAAATGGAGACTAGCATTATTGGCTCGACGCTTGATTTGGCAATGTTACCAATGATTAACACTTCAAACAGTACCTTAGATGCAACGAACTTTAGACATTCTCGTTCACATAGTGATTGCACGGGTGTTCTGGCAGACATAACGGTCGGATCGTTTAATAAACCAAATGAAATACCGAAAAAAGATCAACCTCCAGTTCCATCAAGCATCGCCACCCATTCACCTGCAGAAATACAACAACAACAAAAACTCTTTGCCAAAATTATAAACACAGCCATTCATTGTGAGGGACAGTACGCTGTCTATGCCATTCAAGTGTCCATAATCGAAGATAATCAACAGAAGAGTTGGCACATCTATCGAAGATATTCAAAATTTCTGGAATTGAAAAAAATTCTCGTAAAAAAGTATCCAACACTTTCGCGAATTCCGTTTCCAGCGAAAAAAGCATTTCAAAATACACAACGTTCGGTGTTGGAACATCGAATGTTGGTGCTAAATGAATTTCTGCGAACGGTTTGCGTGCGTGCCGAGGACAGTGATGAAATTACGGAAATAATGCGAGATTTTATGGAGCCAGACACCAATGATAAGAAAATTCATGGTGGCACTGTTATAAGAACGGTTAGTTACCTTCCATATTGACCGTATCAACACAATAATTATTCCCATTTTTTCCTAGATTGAAACATTAGTGAATCCCTTCAAGAGTGGAATGCGAACAATTAAAAATATGCCCGATACATTTGTGGGAGGTAATTTTGGATAATTCTAAAAAGAATAATTTTTTAAACCATTTTCTTTGCAGGAATTGCCAAACTATTACTTGGTAAGGGTCCAATGAAAGAGCCATCATTTTTAGACGTAACTCCAATTCATTTGGAAGTAAGTTTTTAATTTACAAACTTAGAACAGTAAAAAAATTGTTCTTGTTCTGTGACCCAGGCTTAATGACTACCAAAATTTAAAGAACTATTCGTTTTTTTTATTTCTTTTGAATCAAACAATTTAAGCAATGCGCCACCTTTCGGATTTTTTTTTCGAATTTTCCATATAACAATTTACTGAAATTCAATTCTGCTTAACGATAACTAAACGCCACTTTGCGGATTTTTCTAAACTAACTTTTCGATCAAAACAAAATTTACTGGGAAAATTAAATCAGTTCTGCTTAAAGCAGATTTCTGAATCATATAAATTTGACAATTGGCGTTACCCCGCGGATTTTTTTCCAAAATAATTTTACGTAATTTTACCGAAATTCAAATCAATTCTGTTTAAGTCGGCTTAATGTATTTAAAGCACTAACATTTATCGTAGTTTTTGAATGTCGTATAAAATTGACAGTTCGAACCCCCTTGCGGATATTTAAAGAACTTACTTACGTACAAAACAAAATTTAGCGAAGATGAAATCAATTCTGCTTAAAGTCGGCGAAAAATATTTAAAGAATTCATAGTAAAGCCGCATTTAGACATCCGACAGTGAAATGTTTTCCGACATCTTATCTCAACATCAACCAATCAGAACGCGTATATTTTATGCTCGTCCGAAAATTCCGCATGCTGAACGCGTTCCGATTGGTTGATTTTGATATAAGCTGTTAGAATATTTCTTGTAAATACGGCGTCATTATTGATGGCTGAATAATATAAACCTGACAGTAAGCGCCACCTTGCGGATTTTTTTCTCCAACTAATTTCACGTTCAAAACAATTCGCCGTAAATAAAATCAATTAAGTTTAAGTCAGCTAAAAATATAATTAAATAATTCAAAGTTATCATAGTTCTTCAATATGAATAATAAAAAATTACCAATTCGAGCGCCACCTTTCGAATTTTTCGCGAACTAACTTTTCGTACAAAACAATTTTCGTAAAAAAATTAGCTATTTAAAAAAAGTTTCAAAGTTTCAACACAAAAAAACAACGTCATAATAAATGGAAATCTGTAATTTCAGCAATCATCAGACTATCCGGCTTTAACGGCAGCACTTAATCTATTGGACGAAGTATTCGATTTGCAGGCTCGATCACAATGGTTAAGAAGAGGCATTATAAATCGATTGCTCGGTAAATATAGTTTACATATTTTTCTGGACTTTTATGTAATTAAAAAATTATATCTTAGGTGCACCATGGGTCAGTCATACGGCCAATAAGAAAATTATTCAGTCAGCCAAGAGCTTAATTGATGTTGATAAAATTGAATTACTTTTAGTGACCATTTTGTAAGTTGCTTTGAACAACTTGAATTATAAAATTTAATTTTTACTAATATTCAATATAGAAACAGCATATGGCCCGATGGTGTGCGAAAAAAACGACAAATTCTTCGGGAAGATAATACGAAATTGAGAACTCGTATGGCAGCTAAAATTGCGCTCTTCGCATTATTGTCGGGTAAGTAGATTTTTTTTATTAAATATTTCACTTACGAAGGTGAAAACATTTCAAAATTTATTCAATTGCTTGTGACAAAATTTCAATTAAATCAAATAATTATTGAATTTGTTTAATTGCTATCAAATTAACCAGATTTTTTGCAATTATCATGAAATCTGGTTAAAAAATTACCAAATTTTATTATCAAATATCATCAAATCTGATTAGTTATTAAAAATTTAAGAAATTCGCATAATATTCTAAAAATATGTTTTCTTTTTAATCAAATTCACTTAATTCTTATAAAATCTTAACAATTTTATGAATTTTTTTAATAAATTTCATCAAATTCCAAAATTTTGTTTCATAAATTCTATCAAGTTAATTTATTTCATAATATTTTTATTCAATCTGATCGAATTTCATCGATTTTTAGAAATACCATTACTAAATTCCAAAACAAATTGGCTGAAATCTAACAAATTACATTTGAATTTTTTAAAATTTAATATTTTTTTTGGGAAATATGATAAAATTTTAAGAAATTCGGATCAAACTCTATTGTTTTTTTAAATTAATTTAGTCAAATCCGATTATATTGTATCGATTAATTTATTTCTAGTCAAGTTTACTATTATTACATCACCTCGCCATAACTCATTAGAACAATTTTCCACTTTTTTCTATCGAACTATTACAATTTTTGTTCTTTACCGCTTTAAAACTGATTCTAATTAATGTTCATCAAATTCTAAATAAGTTTCATTCAGTTCTTTTATAACAAATTTTATTTATTTTAAAACTGATTCTAATTAATTTTCATCATATTCTAACTAACATTTTCATTAAATTATTCTTAATGTTTTTTCTTCTTTAAATTCTAATTAAAAAACTAAAATGTTTTTCCTCCTCTGGACGCATATAGATGATCTTAAGCATGTTGTCGGATCCGAAACAACCCGCTACGGACTGCTGAACTGTTTTACCATGTGGCAAAATAAAAAACTTAATCTTAGACTTGTTTTAGTATTGCTTAACGACATTCTGACGACATTATATCAAACGGAAAATATGACCAAACATGTTAAGGACAACTGACAACAGCTGAAGTTTGGAAGAGGAGAACGAAAGGAAATTCCCACTTTATAGTAGGAAATTATTTTAAATTATTTTTTAGGAAACAAAAACGGAATCTGGCAAGCTTTAAGTTATTCGTTTTAAATGAAAATTAATTTATATAAATTTTATGTATTTGTAAATTGTGCAATAAATAAACAAAATGTATTATTTTTTGTCGAAAAAATATATTGTGGGTCCGGAGTCTGCTTAAATCTACTAATTTAATTGCCTTTATCATCCATACGCTAGACTGTATGGATCAGTAATCAATATCTTAATATCAATTTAATAAAACGCTTTCAAAACCCCAGATACGGAAACTTTTTTGAATGTTGAGTTGATTTGGTTTTGTTTTGTATCTTAAAACGACTGCCTGAGCCTCAAAAATATAATTTTCCACGATCTAACACTCTGCCCTTTGCTTCCATGTAAAGCTCCTGAATAATAATCAGAAGTTTCTCAGGAATACCGTAGCTCTTCAGTATTTTCCAGAATCGACAAAGAGCAAATATAATGGTGACTACCACTCTAGCGATTACTCCGCGATCATTCGTATCATGTTATGTTTTGGTCAAATTCCCGATATTTCACGGCCCGCCGCCATTTTTTTAATTTTCCGGGAATTTTTATCGGGAAACATTTTTATGTTCGGGATGACCTTTCCAGGTTTTTTTCTGTTGCCTCTGTAACGACCTTCCCAGGTTTTTTCGGGTGCCTCTGTCACGGCCTTCCCAGGTTTTTTTGGGTGACCCTACCTCAGACGACCTTCTCAGGCTGGTTTGGGTGCGTGAGTTAGAAACCGCTTTGTTCTACTACTGATGTGATCTATAGATGATCTTCCACGTCTGAATCCAGCTTGTTTCTGTCGCATGGATTGCTCCAATTTGATTGAAAGTTTGTCATGAATGATAATTATGATTATTTTGTTGATCGGTTAGCTAATGTAATTCCCCGTCTATTTGAACAGGTACTAAGATCATTACACAATATTTAAAAATGTCTGATTTTAGTGTTGCTGCGGTAAAAATATATAAAAATCCTATCCTTTTTCCCTAAAATAAAACAACAAACAAGTTCATAAATTACCTATATACTTTTTGTCATTAAATTAAAAGCAATTTCTCAAAAAAATAATTTACAATTCATCTTCCTTTGAATTAAAAAATTAAAATGCAAAAAAAGACATTTAACGCCCAAAAGCTTTAAAAAGCTTAAAACTGGTAAAGAAAACCATATATATTTTTTGTGTCTTTGATAAAAACCGCTAAAATTTACCTTCTTAAAAGTACAAAGTACAAATAAAGCGATGAATGGGCGTTATGTCTTTTGGATGGTATTGCATGTCACCAAAAATTAGATGTGAAAAAAAAGCTCGCAAAAAAGCTATGAAAATCTTAAGAAACTTTAAAATGCAACACCACACTGTAGAAAATGAAAAGTGTCTTGGATAATTGCCATAATTTATCTCGGCTACATATAATGAGTTTGTGAAGTTATTATTTTTTAAGTCTTCTGAGATGTTGATGCAGACCATATTTGTATTGATAAATAACACTGTGTTACAAAATCGGAAAAATTGAATATACTTTTCAAGTGTCATAGCATAGGTTGTAGGTCTGATTGA
>JANSTW010053056.1:0-12316 GCA_027564275.1 Diadocidia ferruginosa
ATCATTCTCGAAAACTTTCGGAAGTAAGTTGGAAATCAACAATTAAATTAGAAAACTTTTCGACAATCAGAAAACAATTCGGAAATCGTAAATCTTCGAAAATCACGGGAATATGCTCGGAGATCTCGGAGAATTCTGTAATCATTCCTGATTTACGAAATATATATTCAGAAAGCCGAAATGATTTGTGATCTCCGACAATATTTTGAATTTCAGATTGCTGAAAATATTTACGTGATTGCTGGAGATTTCTTATTTCCGAGAATATTTACGTCAAGAAGATTTAAGATTTCCTAAATCATTTCTGATTTACAAATATATAATTATTTCCGAGAATGCCGATATGATTTGTGATCTCCGAGCATATTCCCGTGATTTTCGAAGATTTATGATTTCCGAATTGTTTTCTGATTGCCGAAGAGTTTTCTAATTTAATTGTTGATTTCCAACTTACTTCCGAAAGTTTTCGAGAATGATTTCTGACATCATTTTTGGTTTACGAAATATATTTCTCGAGAAGGTTGTAATCATTTATAATTTACAAAATATATTCCAAGAATTCCGAAATGATTTCCGATGTCAGAAAACTATATCGTGGTTGTAATCATAAATGATGTCAGATATCACAAACCTTCAGAAATTAGAAATCATTTCGGCAATCACGGCATTTTTCGGAGATCGGACATCATATCGGTTTTTAAGGAAATTAATTCGTAAATCTGAAATCATTTCGGAAATCAAGATATATTGTCGTGAGATTACAAATCATTTCGGCATTTTAGAAATATATTTCTTAAATCAGAAATGATTACAAAATTCTCGAAATATATTTTGTAAATCGGAAATGATGTCAGATATCACAATACTTCGAGAATTATAAATCATTTGAGCCATCCCGGCATTTTTCGGAGAACGGAAATCATTTCGACTTTTAGGGAAATTATTTCGTAAATCATAAATTTTCGAAAATAACGGAAATATTCGCGGAAATCTGAAATCATTTCTTTATTTCGGAAATAAGAACTGATTTCAAAAAACCAAAAATTAAATAAAAATTAAATTGAAAAACGTTTGGGAAATCAGAAAATAAATCGGTAAACAGAGAAATATCGCTGGAGACCAGAAATCATGGAAATATATTCTCGGATATAAGAAATCATTCTGGCAACAACCGAAATATGTCAGAAATCCTTTCGGAAACAGAAATGATATCAGACAACACAATTCTTTGGATATTAGAAAATTATTTAGTATACATCATATAAATCTTCGGAAACTTTCGGAAATAAGCAATTATTTCAGATATCACAGCAAATAAAAAATAAATCAGAAAAAATTTTGAAAATAAGTGTAATATTCTGGGAAATCAGAAATGATTTCACGAAAATCACGGAAATATTCTAGGCAATCTGAATTGATTCTCAGAATATATTTCGGAAAATAGAAAGTTGCAAAAATCACGGTTATATTGAAGTGAATAAACAAAGAGAAAAAATTCTTCCAACTGTTTAGTGTCAAAACAAAATATTTTCTCTCGTTTCAAGAAAAACATATTACTGCAGAAACATACAAATACAATTTTAAATTACTTTCATATTTTCTCTCTTTAGAACAAAATTTAAATTTAAAAAATTATTTTCAAATCAATTTTTTTATATATATTGACGCTATAAAAGACTCGTTTAAAGCCCAAAAAAAACCTTAACTCTACGAAATATTTTGTGTGGCAGATAAAAGCGTCAAACTAAATTTAAACCAAAAAAAAAACGTGTATTTAAAATTTTCATAAAAAATATTTAAATAAATTGATGATAAAACAACCAAAGAAATAAAAAAACACTATAAAAACAAGAAAGGAAAAATACATTAATAAAAAAACAATTAAATATGTCATTAAAGGAATGCAAGGCAATCATAAAAATATAGAGCTTCATTTTTTAATAATCTTTAAGTAGAAATAAAAAAAAAGAAATAATAAAAAAAAACTTAAAATATAGTGCAAAAAACAAGAATTAGAAAGTGTAGAACTTAATTTAGTTTTTTTTTTAAATTACGCAAACAATTTGGTTTTGATTTTATATCATTTTCATCTTTTTTTATAATTTTGCAATGGTTTCTAGTAGAGCTGTGATTTGTATAAAAAAATAACAAAAAAAAAATTAAATTAAAATAAAATAATGCGCGTTAATAATAATATGCGGTAGCCGGCGCACCATATTTATTATTATTTTTTTTTTAAATAATTTGCTCGCATATTTTCTATTTAAAAAAATTAAAAATTAAATTGTAAATAATTATATTATCTTAAAAGAAAATTGAAAAAAAAAAATTGTGCCAAATTTTTGCTACATACTTACATATTTATGCACAAATTTTTTGCGTGCCACACTACAGTACTCCCCCTCAAAAAAATGAGCTTAATATTTTTTGGTAATTAAATTTTCTTTTTTAATAAATTTAAACACTGCTTCAAAATCGGACCCAAACTGACAAACTATACAGACAGAAAAAAACAATTTTCATATTTTCATGCGATTTTTTGTTTTAACTTTAAAAAAATGTATAAAATAAAAATAAATAAAATATATTTTAGCACTCAAATAAAATAACAATTTATATAATTGGTGAAGATATCAATTATATAAATTAATTACAAAAAAATAAGATAAAGTGAGGAAAAATAATTGCAAATAAATTTTCTTTGGTTTTCCCATTTTTTTTTATGTATATCGATGATAATTCGAGCCCAGCTTTTGTATTATATCGATAAAAGTTTTAGCCCACCTTTTTATTTAAAAAAAAAAATAATTAAGTCAGGTAAATAATTTGCTTAGATGAAACTAATATTTGATCAAACCAAATCAAATAAAATCTGAGTGGTGATTTTAAAAACTGGCTCTCGAAAAAAAGTTTGTTTAAAAAATCACTCGTTTCATCAAAAACGGCCGCTTAAACTAAATAAAAAAATGTTTTTAAGGATGCATTATAGAATTGTTTGTCACATCCAAACAAATTTTTAAATTCCAATAAAAATTATTTGCAATTAAAAAAAAAATTATTTAGCCTTTTACTATACAGGGTCTTTCGCAAATTTCTGCGTCGCGATATAAATAAAAAAGAAAAATATTTAAAAAATAATGTGAAAAATATATTTTTTTCATTAAAATGCAATTTCTCAATATTTAACAAAATAAAAATAAATTCAAAGCTTCATATCAATATGTATAATAAAAAAAAAACTTATATCACAAGCCACCACTCCAGCTATACATTTCCACATTTATATATAGATAATCCGAAACCACATAAAAATATAAAACCCAAAAAATCCGAATTTTATTTTAAAACTTTTAAATTATTCTGCTTTTTTTAAATAATTTCATTCGTTTAATTTAAAAAAAAATATTGGCTTACAAAAATAATTTATTTTTAATTAAGAAAACGTTTTTTTTTTAATTAAAAAAAAATAAATTAAAAGTATACAAATAATAATTTAGATGCAAAATTAAAAAAAAAATTAAATGGTGCCAATATGCAGATCTTATGATGTCGCCAAAAATGTATTAGAGAAAAAAAGATTTTTGAAAGAAAAAAATTAGTTGTTTGTTTTTATAATATGAAAATAATAATATTAGTTTTTAAATATAAACCAAAAGTAAAGTTTAAAAAAAAATAACAAGTAATGTTGGTTTTAGTGATATAATTAATATTTTTATGTAGATTTTTTGGACACATTTATATAAAATTATATATAAATAAGAAATATATAATTAAAGAAAAATAAATTATATGAAAAAGGATTAAAACAAATATTTTTTAAAAAGAAAATATGTATAGATGCTGGCTGTAAAAGTTGTAAAATTAAACAAATTTATTAATATGCGGAAAAACTGGTATATACCCGAGACCAAAATACCCAAAACTGATAAATAACTGAAATAGAGAAAAAATGTTTTAGAATGGTTCCCAGCATTTTAAACGTATCGAAATACGTGCATCTCTAAATTCTATATAAAATAACTAAACTATTACTTATGAATTTACACTAAAATGTTGATTAATTTTTGTAAAACTATTATAATATTATCATTATCAATAGTCAGTCGTAATAATAAATAGTAAAATAGAATCCGCAATTAGAGCTCTGAAAAATAGACAAAAAATCTAAAAAGTAATTAGCTTGCATTTTTTTTTAATAATTAAAACGATTTACGACAGTGTGACGTCACTATTTACATTTTTATATGTGAAGCAGTTCAACTATGACGTTTTTTTTAATATATAATACCTTATTGTATTTTTCATGTGTACTTGAAAATTAAGTTTGAAACCGAATTATTACAGTTTTTTATAGTAAAGGTAACTTACTTCTCGAAATGCAAATCTATAGATTATTTTGTATGAAAAAGTACTCCTTTGGAACGTTTATTTTTGATTTTTTTTGTATTAAAAACAAAAAAAATGGCTGCGCGCCAATTTTAGCGTATTACTTTCATCATACTCTACACTAATACCATTTGCTGTATATTATGGCAAATACACTGTATATGTAAACTCTCCCCACAAGGGATGCCATTTTTTGTAAGACAAAGTAATTAATTGAAATCATCTGATTTTCCGTTAGAAATTTTTACAAATTAAATTATCCTAAATTTCACGATATGGCGCAATTTTTGAGGAACTGCAAATACTTTACCCACAAGGGATTTCATTTTTTATACGGTTAGCTAAAAAGTTTGTGCAATCAGGCGGGTTTTCAGTTAGTTTGGCTAAACATGATATTTTTGTGTAAATGAAACAATTTGGTTTTCACAAAAAATTTATCTTAAATTTATCGATTAAATTACGCAATTTTTGATGCAATTACGTAATTTTGTTGCACTTCAAACTCTCTTCCCACAAAAGATGCCAGATATTCGTGCTATAAATATGTGGTGCAAGATCGGACGTCAATGAAAACCATAATATCAGATAGAAAAAGGGTAACATGATCACTATGCTTACTCGCTTTGGAATAAAGAATACGAAGATATGTCGGCAGAATGAGCTGACGCATTGTCGTGGGAATGAGGAAATGAGTTCGTTTTCTCTTCAAATCCGCATCAAATAGGTCGAGAAAATCCTGTTAAATGCTCCTGTTATTTTTTTCCTTTTCCAGATAGTCCATATGGAATATTGCAAACGTAGTTGTGGTCCTTCCCGGCCGATTGTTGGCCTTCTTCAGAGAACACACAACTGTTTCGATTGTTCCTTCGTCTTTGGTGTATAATGTATATAGTGATAGATCCATGTTTTTTTCTCAACGATCGCTAACCGCCTCAAAAAATCCTTTCTGTTAGGTTGGAATTGGAACAGTGCCAAACCATGCACGGATTTCGCTTGTTGTTCACTGCCATAAGCAAATGCGGCACCCACACTTGCTGCGAGCTTTCGGAAGCCCAAATATTCATGTAAATTGTTCTGTACGCGATCCGATAAGATACTCACAATGTCAACACTTTCCTCGGCTGTCTCCCAACACGACGATATGGGATTTTTTTTTATTGATGCTTTTTTTATTTGTGATCTCTTTTGGGCGTCCCGGAGATGGAATGGTATTTGTACTATTACGACCACAACAAAATTCCGTAAACTGCGACTTTAAATTTGAAGTGTGTAGCTAACAGAGATGCCAAAAGTTGAGCAAAATATCAGCTAAGCGATTGTACCGACATTCATTAAAAAGTAGGGTCATTATCAGATCCGGAGGGCAGAAGCAGAAGGTGACGGCAGGCTAGATGAAGTATACGCTGACAGGAGATCTAATATCTCGTTGAAGTAATTGAAGAGCTTAATTGGCGGTGAATCGGTACACTGTGTTGAGCATATGATTGATGTCTCGTAGTCACCTTTAAACACGTTTATACCTACGACTTACGAGCTCAATATGTTTTCGTCGTACAGCAGTGAGAGAAAAAACAGAATTTCGGGTCAATAGTTCTAAGGGTTTGGGTTAAGTTGAGTGATAGTTCGAGCGTCGAATTGAATACTAAGAGGTTCTGATCTCTTATACATGCTCTTGTATTCCAATTCCATTTCAAAATTGATCGTTACTCGGGAGAGATGCATCACCTTCTGAGCAAGCATTAAGGTGCGCGCACACCTAGGCTATAGCAATTAGCAATCGACGCGATTGAAAGAGTAAGTTTTTTTTAACATAGAAAACAACAACAAAATTATAAAAAAAATATTTGTTGTTGTTTTGTATGTTAAAAAATCTGACTCTTTCAATCGCGTCGCTTGCTGTCGCCTAAGTGTCGGTATCCTTAACAGTGTTGTGTTAAAAACGTGAAACAACACTTAACTCTTGGTCAAAAACTTTTACCCGAATTAATTGCGTTTACGACTTTTTGCCAGGAATTTCAAAATTCATCCCACTGTGAGACGATACGGCGGAGAAGACAGAACTAAACTCAAAGGTTTAAGGTACCGCAATCTTTCGAAACTTCTCCGAAATTTTAGTATAAAAATGTTTTTCTATACATTCCATTATAAAAGATTCGCCATTTTATTTTTTTTAATTTCAAGATAAGATTCGTCCCCAAAAACTCTTGATCACAAACTTTTACCCGAATTAATTGCGTTTTCGACTTTTACCAGAAATTTGGCAAATTATCCCACTGTGAGACGGTGCTGAAGGTAGAGCTGAACTTAAAGGTTTAAGGTACCGCCAGCTTTCGAAACTTGTCAGACTAGGTACAACAACACCATATACACTCTCCATTGGCAGCGAACAGATAGATAGCTTTCAATATCTTAGAAGCTATATAACAAACGGTCGTGCCGACAGGGATGTGACGAACCAAATTCAAAAAACGTGGCAAGCTTTTGGTATGCTGGGGAACATATGGAGGTCTACACAGATCTCACAAAATTTAAAACTGTATTCAAGTCAAACTGTCTATCCGTCTCTATCTGTCTCAATCGGCTCTGGCTCGTTGACTTCACAACAGCTGTGCCAGATCAGGTTATGTGGGATACAGGATATTCAATCTGGCAACGTGAACTCCAATAGCCCAATGGCCACAGGTTACTGCAACCAATCTAGAGATGTCCACGCGATGCATCTCTATAAGGGAATCGGTTCTTCTTATGTTGTAAGATGGTCAAGTCTTCCTGGACTTACGATATAAACAGTGTTCTTCCATCTCAAATCAGCTATACACATAAAGTACGATTACATGTTTTTCCTAATAAGATTTAAAAGTGGATGTACTTCAGAACGTCAGCTCGCTCGTTACCTGCAATATTGCTATGTTACGAAACCCAAGTAAATGTGATGAGTGAGTGACTCTCAATGATTGAAAGTTCGTCATAGCAATGCTTAACAAGTTTAGAGGAGATAGTAGAGGAGTCCACAGCTAAGATAGCAGCTTGGCTATTTACAACAATCGCCACACTCTGCATGGGAGTATTACTTACTCCAACCCGTCTGCAGGTCAATATTATATAAAGTACTTCAGCTTGAAAGACACTCGCCTGATTTGGAACTTTTGACTGATTTTGATATATTTAGTTTTTCACAGTAGATTTTAAAACCAACAGTACAGTACATTTTAGACCCATCAGTGTATAGAGTAGCGTATCCAAGCCCTTAAGTGTGTGACCCGTTGTTCACTGCTCTCTGGTTGAAAACTTTGTATTATAGTGGACAAAAAGTCCACTTCTAATCTAGAAACTAGATAGTCTGTGATGGGAGTCGATACTATTGAAACTAATGAAAGTATTTTATTATGACAATAAGAGCTGTATTTTCAATGCCCTGCAGATTCTTTGATTCTGACGGCACTGCAACTCAAGGTTTATAGATATTATAGGTACGCGCATCAAGTTGGCTCTTCTACATATTACACAAAAATACATTTGGGTTTTTACGTGGTGACGTTGATGGTACAACAGAAATTAGTTTTGTTTAAGAAACATGCTAAAATAATCAAAATTAATAATTAATTACAATTAAATCTCAAGGCTCTTGTTACACCAAGCAAATGTCACTGCACACGCAACATCAACGCTATGTTTGTTTTGCTGTATCTACAATCGTATGTTGGTTTCTGAGTGCATCAATTATTTCTCTTGTCAATTTTATATCAAATAAAAAAAATTTAAATTAATTAAAGTCGTAAAAACCTCTGCTCCGCACACCATATCTATAATATTTTCTCTTTAAAAATAAAATTATTATGAATTGTAGTCGAAAAATCATACTCAACAAAAAAAAAATAAAAAAAAATATTCAAAATAAATGTTCACATTTTATTGCATTTCTCGTAAAACAAAAAGCAAAACACAAAAAAAAAATATTTAACTTATCCCTCATCATTCACACTAAATTACAATTACTTATTATATTTCATTGATTATACTTCAAGATCCTTTTTAACTTGTATATACATTACATACAATTACATAAACATTATATATTATCAATATCCTTACGAGTTTTATATAAAAAGCAAATATTTTACTTAAGTCATAAAATTAAATTATATAAATTATACAATCACATTTAAATTGAACCAAACAAAAAAATATTTACACATCAGCATTTATGATACATACTAAGAGTAAAATGAAAAAAATAATTATTATATTTAATTATTTATTATATATTAAACAAAAAAAATTATATACAACATTATATACAATAATAATTATAATAATTAAAAAAAATTATATATATTTCTTATTTATAAATTTACTCGTATATCTTGTTATATAAAAAAAATGGAAAAATAAAAAAGAGCAAAAAAACAAGAACACAACTTTAGAATTTAAAATATGCACTATATTAACACACATTACAAATATGAAAAATTGAGAAATGGAAAATCCAATTTTTTATAAATAATTTAATTTTGAAAATTTATAAATTTAAATAATTCAAAAAAAAAATATGTTAGGTATATTATGTCTTATGTATTATGTTGTTAAAAAACAAAAACCAAAAAAAAAGTTAATAAAAAATTGTGTGTATAGAAAAACAATAAGATAATAAAAATTATAAAACGGAAATGTGTAGTTTTATTTTTAAATTATTAAATTCAATTGCATCTCTGCGCATTATACAATGTTTTATGATACAAGCAGATAGAGGGTCAGCATTTAGCAGTAGTTAGTGTTACCGTCATTGAACTGTGTTCAATAGGTTTTGAGTCGGCGACTAAGGCGGGCCGTGAATTTTTGACAATTGGGCTCAATCACATTTCAGACATCCGCTCTGGGGCAGCTTGGAAACTAATACATAAATGATTTATTTTTAAACCTTCAGAATTCCCTCCCAACAGGCCAAAGTACAAAAAATACAATAATAATGAGCTGCATTACAAAACTGCAGGGAAAAGCATGCCTCTTTTAAAAAACAAAAATTAAATTAAAAAAAAACAAAATTTGTAAGTAATATGCATATAAGTATATTAATAAAAAATCCAATTTTGTAGGGATAACTTAATTAAAAATCGGCATTGGTAATAACCAGTTTGGAGCAATGGGTAAAGTCACGGCTCTATAATCAAGAGGTTGTGGTTTCGAGGATCGGTAGGGTCAAAAAAATTTCACATCTGGTTTATCACCTTTCATTCGCAGGTGTTAATTAAAAAGCGTTGGCAGTGGCCCGGAAGTCACATAAAGCCGTTATATATATATATATATATATATATAGTGTAAATCCCGCCCCACTGATCACCAAAAAATATGGCTAGTGCAAATTGCTGACAACACTCCACCTTTGATATAGTCAAAGATATAGTCGTCAATGAAAACCATGGTATCAGATAAAATAAAGGGTAAAACTGGTCCCTATGCTCCCTCGCTTTGGAGTAAAGAACACGATGATGATGTTGGCGGTGAATAGGTCCACTTGGCGGCAGATGTTAAACGAGGCTCAGACTAACACCCTTAGGCCAACTTAATTAAATAAGTAAGTAAGGTCTTTTCAAATATAATCCCAAATTTGGTTTTCTACAGTTTCCATATTCTTCAAAAGTAACAAATCGGAGTTTTGTATAAAAATTCATGAGGGAAGTAGTTAGGCATAATTTTGGGTATTTATTTCTAAATATTTGTGGGTCTTGGACTATACCGTTTAATTTGATTACTTTTCATGAAAAACGTTTCTTAACATGGAATGTTGTCAGCATGTCGCACCAGTCATATTGTTTTTAGTAATCAGTGAGTCAGTTTTACACTATATTATGAAGATTGAACCATCCTTTTCAAATGCGATTTTCGATAGAATTTTATATAATATGTAGTAAGTAGTTACTCAATAAGTGATATAGAGTCTATATATAGAGAATAAATGCATTGTATTTCGTATAATTTTATTTAATTTTGATGTAAAAATTAATTAAAATTTTAATGAGATTCATGAATGACAAGAGATTTGATTTGAACGTTAATTTAATTGAATTAGAAATAAATTTAAATATTTTTTTTGATAAATGGAGCTGACTTTTCTGCGAAAGTAAAAAGAAAATAAATTATAATTCGTATTAATCGTATACCACGAATAATTTTATAGATTAAATTTAATTATATAAAACTAATTAAGATTTTTTTGTTGACATAATTGACTACTAAGAAATCGCATTTAAATAATTGTTTTTATGTATTTTTTCAAATCCCTCTCATATATACCTATAACATATGCCAGTACATTATTATGATAATAAACGATGAGTCACATTTAAGGTTATAAGTCAAATTATATATGAAAAAATAATATTTTTTTTCTAAACAACTTTGTCATAAATATTGCATAGAGTACCTAACTATAATATTATTAAAAATGTTCATGAATGAAAAACTATATAATTAATTAAAAATTATTTAAATTTAAAACGTATACTTACTTCAAATCGTATACAAAGTTAATAATTCCAGTGGCTTATTATAGTCACACAAAATATGATCAAGCTTTTAGAATTTTTATTAAAAAAAATTCAAATAATTTTTCTTTATTGCTTTTTTGTATATAGAAAACAAAAAACAGAGCAAATTATTATTCAAGAATTTCTATTTAATTACATAAAAAATGTTTTTATCTTAACTTTATTCACAGCCACTGTATATATAACAATCTATTTTATTCTATTTGTTTTATGCAAAAAAAAAAATAGAAAAACTTTGATATGTCAGTTATTTTATTATAATAATATCACATTTGAATTTTTGTAGATAAGATAATTGCGGATAAAAATTTGCAAAAGAAAATCTAATTTTCCAGAGCACTTTTCTCTATACTAATGAAGATCCTCTAAAATTCGAAATCTTATCTCGGTTATAGAATAAAAAAAAATCTATTGTATCAGTCACAATTTAATTATAAATTCTTAATTATATTTTTATTAATCACAATTTATAAAAAATTTAACGATTTTTTTTCTTCTTTCACTTTTCACGATTCATTCATATCACACACTATTCACTAATTTTTCACTATATGGATCTCTTGTCTTTTGTCGTTTTTTTTTTAAATAATTTCGTTCAATCGCATCAATTTAATTATTTTTTAATATTTTTGTTAATATATACCAACGAATAGATAGATAAAGGCATATACGTTTTGTTCGACTGCGATATCGCGACTGAGAGCTAAAAAAGTCGCGAAAACATTTTTATTCATAAAAGCTTGAGAATTCCGTGACGTCACCGTATAATATATACTTTTGATATTGTTTTTTTACGTATATATAAAAATAATATTATTACACGCAGTATATAAGAAGTAGTAAGAAAATATTATTATTGTATTTTGAATAAAAAATTATTGTACAGTACAATCGCGATAAATGGCGCCCACAAAAAATTGTATTTTAGAAACACGCATAGTGGAGTAAACTATATAGTGCGCAAGATTTTGTTTAAATATGCTCTTTTGTTTAGGGTTGGAATATGTTATGGAAACAGTGGTGAAAAGTAATTTTTTTAGATTTGCTCACTGAGAAACTGATGCTGTATACATCGTACGTAAATGCATGTAGAGTCTACAGTATTTTACAATCATTATCAATTATCATCATTAACCGATATGCTGGTACTCACAACAGATGCATAGTTTACCGCTTTTATGTAGGTCCTACCGCAGTTGATGTATACATTACTACAATATTTTTACTACATATGAGGTACAGTGTACAGCATATGCTGTTGTCGTTACAGATTCTCTAAAATTTTTTTTTAATTCATATGAGGTACATAGAACAGCATATGCTGTTGTCGTTACAGATTCTCCAAAAAAATATTTACTACATATGAGGTACAGTGAACAGCATAT
>JANSTW010053067.1:0-12314 GCA_027564275.1 Diadocidia ferruginosa
GGATCGACGTTTTAACTTTTAAATAACAAGTGTTGTATATCATTTTAAAGGTAATTTTATAACCTATAACTCTTTAATACAGTATTTTGATAAATTCTCAAAAACGAAAGAGCTATAACGGAAAAACTAAAAAAAGTCATATTTTTGACCTTAGACCCCATGGCGGGACCCCTAAATGGCAAAATAAAAAAAAAAAATAACACATGAACTCCTTATATATCTACCCAAGTTTTTCACCCTACCGGTTTTTCAAATTCGCAATAAAAAAATATCACTGCACCCTAATACACATTCAATTTCGATGTCACGGCATGTTCGAGCATTAAAAATAATGTGGATATATTTTTTCTGCTAGCAAATTTAAATTCTCGCTGCTGCTGCCGCTGGCTGCTGCCAAGCGAGATTTTGGAGCTTGCTTGGCTCAAAGTCTGATATATAACTATACACAAATTCACGAACCAAGGGGACCCTCCAACTTTCAAAATTTCGTGTTTTACGATATTTTAATTTGATACATGTATAATGATGATCTTTTTGTTAGTTATACACTAATGAAAAGAAAATGCAGATTTCTTTTAAATAGTTAAAAATATTTTGGTGATACAAATTCAAAGGCCAAAATTATAAAATTTCTGTTATATGTAATTTGTTACCAAAAAATTTGCTGCGTGGCACTTTACCTTGATACGTATATAATAATGTACTTACTGTTACTTATACGATTGAAACTACAATACAGATTGTTATTAAAAAAAATTTGTTTGGAGATATTTTTGAGAAAAAATCTAGCCCCTGGTAATTTGTTATCGAAAGGAATACAGGCGATTATATCACACCCTCATATTTTACCTTTTTTACTATACATATACAAAAATCAACCTGGTCAGGAGCCTCCAATTACGGATTTGCCTAGGGCCTACGCAGACACAAAAGTATCTGATTTTTTTTGCCTTAAGCGTCTTAAACTCTGTATTTGCCACTAGATTGTTGTGTGTTCTTACATTTTATTTCAATAGTTAATCCAAATTTTAATTTATCAGTTGATACTGCTATACATTGTGAAAAATATTCCATATCGGGTTCAACTAATAAATTTGCATCAAGCTCAGCTAAATACCGAAGTGATGCTTCAAATTCTTGAAGTCCATATTCCATAAGTTCGCGAGTGGTTCTTTCATTTTTCCACAAAAAATTATATGGTTTCCATCGTTTAATAAATACTTGAATTTCAGTTTTTATGTTTTTAGTACATCCGGATAAAAGCGTCAATGTTTTTACTACTTCCTTATTTTCCATTATGTAGCTATAAAAACTTTTTGTCATGTGTGGTATTTGTGGTCGTTCTTCTGATTGAAGACAATACATTTTTCTACGTCTCGATTTTTCATCATTTTGATTGTGACGACTCGGTCGTGGATTCGGAATTGATACCTAAAGTTAAGTAATTTTTCTATTATTATTTGATTTTGTAAGTTATGAAAATAAAAAATCGGTTCGAGAGCATATTTTATTAAAAAAAAAATTTAAATGACACAAACTATAATTTTCTCTATTAGTTAACACTTTTCGTTCAAAAAAATATATGCACCAAAAAAATGGGAGGCCCCAAGTACAATCCTAGAACATAGGGGCACTTAAATAAACAAAAATTGACCTAGAGAGTATGGGACCACTATAAACTCACCCTCACCAAAAATTGACCAAATCCCTCAACGGGAATACAACTTTCTTGTGTCTAATAATTTGCTGATAGACCAACAGACGGACGGACACTTTTTTATAAAACAAAAAAAATGGTCCTGGCAATTTAACCACATAAATTAAAACTTGTACTATTGAAATAAAAGCCATTTATAATATATGCTTTTTTAGTATACATGTAGGTATAGTAAAAGCAAAAAATATATAGGTGAAACCAGTGCCGAAGCGTGAGGTTTAAGTTTTTTAGTATACATGCAGGTATAGTAAAAGCAAAAAATATATAGGTGAAACCAGTGCCGAAACGTGAGGTTTAAGGCACGGGAAGCAATTCAAAACATTGTTGTAATGTTGTATACACTATACAGTAGACTCAGACATCTTGAAAACAAATTATTTTTTTAATGCGATTGCATTTCTTTCCACAAAACTTAAAAGCTATTAATAAATTACACAAAATGTGTATTCTAGTAGCTATAGATTGCAAAAAAAAATCGAAAAAATTTAACACATTTAAATATTTCTGTATGAAACTCACGCCATTATTGTTTCCAAAAACTATCGTTTCAATGTTTTAAAGTTGTTTGTTATGTTATGTTAGGCTGGTCTACAACTGAGTGTTAGTCTGAGCCTCGTTTACCATCTGCCGCCAGGTGGACCTATTCACCGCCAACGCTCTTCCATTAACTACTCCAAGAATTCTTAAATCAGCTGACAGTGCATCTTTCCATTTAGCCCGCGGTTGGCCTCTACTTGTCATCCCCTCTGGATTAAAATTAAATAGCTTGGAAGGTATCCTGTGACTTTCCATTCGTAGCACATGTCCCATCCAACGAAGTCTATTAGTTTTAGAAATGCACTATATCTGGTTGACCATATAGAGCTTAAATTTCATGATTCAATCTTCTACGCCACAATCCGTTTTCGTTTACAGGCCCGAAAATAGTGCGTAGAACTTTTCGTTCGAACACTCGTAAACTCATCATATCATTCTGGGACATGCACCGCACGCTTCCGACCCGTATGTCATTACGGGTCTAATCATAGATCGATAAATCCTACACTTTAGACTTCGGCACAACATTTTCGAACATACAATTTTTCCACTGATACATTATTCGTTCTATTGACCAAAGATTCTAGGTATATTAATTTATTTACCACTAACATACATTTCCACTAACATAACGGTTTGGTTCGTGATATTTCTCCCTATATTTTGTTTATCTTCATTTACTTCTAGAATAAGTGGTTTCGCCCCGCTTACCAACTTCGCAAAAGCAGTCCTTACGGAAACACTACATTTCTTCCAACTATATGTCAACATCGTCCGCATATGCCAATAGTTGACATGATTTCGTAAAAATAGTACTGCTGGTATTGACCTCCATGTTTCTTATTGCTTTTTCAAGAACGCCTTTGAATAATATTTGTTACCTTTTCTCTAATGTCGGCTCGTCAATTTGTGATTGTGCACCGTATATGGGTAAATGATTGCTTGTGCCATTGTTTAATGTAGGATCAATATTTAGGGACCTAAAGTGAACCGCCCATCTTGCCAGGTATAACTTGCTTCATATCTCCATGCTGTTGATTTAACACCATCTTCCCTTCGACATTTTGCTTCAATCGCTTCTACATGTCATTTGTAGTACTACATTCATAGTTATACGATTCCAACAATAATTCCTCTTCCAAATTAAATTGTCCACATACAGGTGTTTTATTGTGTTCTGTTTCAGCTTATGTACGTTATATCGTCTTTGTACTAGCTGCTGGTTGTGTTGGACTTGAAAACGAGGGCTCTAAATCTTATTCCAACTAAATAATGATCCGAGTCAATATTACATTCTCTGCAACTTTTCACATCCAGTATATTACAACAATGACAATCATCTATCAACACATGGTCAATCTGGTTTTTAGTTATTCTAAATCTGGAGATTTCTACGTGGCTTTATGAATGTCTTTATGTTGGAAAAATGTACTGCTAATGAGCAAGTTTTTAGACACTGCGTAGTCGATCAAGCGGCACCCGCATTATCATTAATTGATTTTTCATGGTTGGCCGATATATCACTTCTTTACCAACTTTTAAGTCTCTAAGAACGATTTTAATGTCTCTATCTGTATAGCGTTATTATATAGGTTTGCCAATTTTTCGTAAAACACATCATTTTTGTCATAATCTTTTAATTTCGTTGGTGCATGTGCATTGATCGGCATAGCGGAAGATGCATACTGGGATATGACATTGATCATGAAGTTATGAAATTTACAAAACTTATTACGAGAAATTAATGCATTCCAAAAGGTCCTAGCAACAAGGACGTTAAAGTTTACAACGGTACAGCTAAATAAAATAGAAAATATTTTGCTGAAGTTCAATGATTGTCACCAATGTATCCAACAGCGTATCTCGATTTGAACAATTTCTTTTTCATTTTCTCCTTAAAAAGACAGAATATCCGAATGTCTGGTCGGGTAAGCAACATGCCGAAAATAGGCGCATCCAAATATAAAGAGGAAGGAGAACAAATTATCAATATAATTTTCACATCCCAACGGATGTGACTGTTGCGGTAACTTCCATCTTTATATGGGTTATGGAAATCCCTAACAGTTGAAGACGTATAACACTTTTATATAATACTTTCTTGTATCCTGCAGCTATTTGATTAGTGAGAAATCTGAAGGATCACGCTCACCTGCGGGTGATTTCAGACCCATTTCTATACAGGGATTATTAAGGGGTTTTAGGGGAACCCTAGATGAACGAAAAATTGTCGAAAAATGGAGAAACTCTAATTCGGTAGGAGTTCAAATAATCGGGTACTCATAGAACGATTTTTGTTCATCCTCTCCTATAACCCCTTAAAATATTTACGCGTATCCACTCTATGTATAAAAGTCAGCGAAAAAAGTCAGTTAATAAGTTAATAATATTTTTTTTATACTTAACAGGAAAATAATCTACAATGGAATAATTTAAAAACCAAAAGAAATCTATTGAACGATGACAACGACGACGACGATGATGTGGATGACGATGATGGTAAAAGAAGCATATCGAGTGAAAGTAGTGGCGAAGGATTGCCGGTTGAAACACAAAATTTTCACAAACAATATCAACTACAAGATCAAGAAATATGGCAAAATAATGGCATCGATGAAACGCTGAAAGAACTGCCCAATGCTGAGAACATTCTGGAAATAATACAAAGCGGAGATTTATCAGGTGAATAATATAGTTAATCAGTTTCCGTTGAGTCGCTTTTGTTTTTTGTTTGTCCATAGTACAAATCTTGCAATCACTTAAATTTTAAATTAATTTTTAGAATTAATTATCGGTTCAGAAGATGTCAACACAGCATTGATGCTATCAATTCTGACCAATCGTAACGACTGCGTAACAAAGTTGTTAGGGACATTTTACGCCGATGCTAGTACAGCGGATTGTTTAGGACGAACAGCATTACATTTGGCCTGTTCGTTGGGCAATGTTTATGTGACAAAACATTTACTGGATCGTGGAGCCAACGTAAATCAATGGGACAATGCTAAAAAGGTGACTCCGTTGCATTGTGCGGCCAGTTCGGGTAGTGTTGAATGTATACAACAATTGCTGAGACGTGGCGCCCAAGTTAATGCGGGCATTGAAAAAAGATCAGCCTTACATTTGGCCATTGAGAAAAATGCAATAAATTGTGTGGAAACACTGCTCAAGTATGGAGCCAATCCCAACACACCGCAGGTATTATCAAAGAGATCAATTTTATATAAAATGTTAATATCTTTTTGAAGGTTTATACAGAAACGCCACTGCACACGGCCGCCGGTTTGGGGCATCAAGAATGCATGAAACTATTACTGGATCATGGAGCCGATGTGCGGCCACAATTTGGTAAAAAAAGATTGACTGCCTTGCATTTAGGTAATTTATTGTTCTTGGTTGGTAAAGATTTGACTTTTGTAGTATAATTTGCAGTAACTTTATTGTAACTTTAATGCAACTTCAATGTAACTTCGATGTAACTTCAATGTAACTTTAATGTAACTTTAATGTAAATTTAATGTAACTTTAATGCAAATTTATTGTAACTTTAATGTAACTAATGTAAATTTATTGCAACTTTAATATAACTTTATTGTGAATTTAATACAAATTTAATGTAACTTTAATGCAACTTTAATGCAACTTTAATGTACCTTTATTGTAATTTTAATGTTACTTTAATATAACTTTATTGTATCTTTAATGTAACTTTATTGTAAATTTAATGTAACTTTAATGCAACTTTAATGCAACTTTAATGCAACTTTAATGTAACTTTCATGTAAAGTTAATGTAACTTTAATTAACGTTAATGCAACTTTAATGTATGTAACTATAATGTAACTTTATTCTAACTGTACCTTTCGAACAAATAAAAAAGGATTAGTAAGTTATATTTGAGAGGTGATTCTTGGGGAAAAGCTTTTAGAGGTAGAAGTGACTTTTGGAGTAATGAACTACTTTTAGAGGAATGTGCGGTGACTGGGGGAGAAAGTAACTTTATAGAGGGTACAGTTGAAGCAAAAAAGGCGTCAACAATTTGTGTCAATCGAAAAAGAGTTCTAAGGTAATCAAACGTTTTGAGGCTCTTTCTATAGAAATAGGCAAATTCCACTCTTTGATCTCCAATCCTAAAAATTATTGTTTTGACAAACTTATTAAATATTTATTTCTTATAAAAAATTAGCTGCCGAAGATGACTACTTTGAATGTGTTCGTTTACTGTTGGACAGTGGCGCCAAAGTTGATGCATTAAATGTGGACAATCAGACTCCACTGCACTTGGCCTGCCTATCGCAATGTGTTGAAACCGTAGAATTATTAATAAAATATAAAGCTGATGTAAATGCAATCTACAAGGACGGCCGTTCTGCATTGCATGCAGCAATTGTTAAGGAATCAAAATGTTTCGAATGTGCTCGGCATTTACTGAAGGCTGGCGTAGACGTTAATAGAGCCGATGCCTACGGCTATACTCCACTGCACATAGCCGCTCTTAATGAATTCAGTACTTGTGCTTATATGTTAATAGGTAACATTTGAATTTATAGATTTTTTTGCATTTGAATATTTCAATTTGTTTTGCAGAATATGGTGCAGATATGACGTGTCGTACAAATGGTGGCATTTCAGCATTGTCGTTTATAATTCGTCGAACACCAGAAGTTATTCCAAAATTTTTAAACAAATTCGATTCCTCCATAACAGTTAACGAGCATGAAATCGGTGATGTAGATTGTGAAATAAAATTAGATTTTAAGTTATTGGTTCCGAATACGGAACGTGGTGAAACTGAATTACTATTGGCATTTATCGAAGTGGGACAGAAGCGTGTGCTGAAACATCCACTTTGCGAAACGTTTATATTTCTGAAGTGGCGACGCATTAGGAAATTCTTCTTATTTAGTTTATTCTATCATGCAATTTATGTATTTTTATTTACTCTCTACATTTTGGGTGTTTATGATAAAAATTGCCCGAAAAATGACATGCAAGAGAATCTGCAATGTCTGGCAGCAACGTATGTGGCGCCCGTCGGATATGCTGTAATATTCTTGAATTTAACATTGTTGGCCAAGGAATTCTTTCAGGCAAGTTATTAAATAAATTGGCTGAAGTGTACAATTTCCCGTCCCTCACTTTTGGATTCTCCCCAATTTTTTTAGGGGGGTTTCCCCTGAACAACGTTTGTTCGACCCTTTTTGGAGGAAGGAGGGGTTTAAAGTTGGTATGCAAGTTTTGGCTAAACTGCAGAATAACGAATATGCTATATAATATACCTTTCGGCAGGGGGGAGGTAAAAGTTCAAGGCAAATTAAAAATTTTTGTGTGAAATTTTAAGGGATAACCCCCTCTTTCAAAAATTGTAAATTTAAGGGAGGGCACACCCTCTTTCAACATGGCAGGGCTTAATGTTTGTACGAAAAATATCAGAATATAAAATTTATAGGGGTTGCGACTTGTATGATGTCTAATGAAAGGTCTTGAAAAGGGTAGTATTCTACACTTTATCCAAATTACATGGCAGGGGTCCGGGGCTGTAGCCCTCTATAAGAAAATAAAAGCAAAGTAGTGGGTTTGGGGGATATTTTTTTTCTGACCCCGCCCCTATAATACTTAAACATTTGCTTTATAAATTGGTAAAAGAAAAATTGATTGATTGGTTCCTAATTGCATTTTAAAACTTTTGCATACAAACTTTAAACCCCTTCCTTTTCGAACAAAATTAATTCAAGAAATACGCCTAGCGCTCTACAAAGTTTGGGAGAATCCAAGAGGGAGACATTCTACAATTTGCCAGAAATTAAATTAATATTATAGCTGAATTTCTTTTTTGCAGATGGCTCATGGTTTTTTGGGCTACATAAAATACTGGGAAAATTGGGTTCAATGGGCCATCATTATTGGAACATTTTTATGTGCCGTAAGTATTAGTTCTGTTATCCTAAATTTTTTTTTATGATGATCTTAAATCGACTGCTCATCATAATTGGAAATCTAAGTAAGATACACATAAACAAATCTATATTTCTTTTGAGACAGACACCAAGTGCAATGATATCAAGTGATTTAAAATCGGTTCCTGAGTGGCAACATCATGTGGCCGCTATCGTAATATTTTTAGTATGGTTGGAATTAATGATGTTGGTCGGCCGATTTCCAATGTTCGGCTTATATGTGCAAATGTTTACAAAAGGTATACCAGTTAAGTAGGAGTTAGACGTTGAATTTTTACAATTCATCTGGAAAAAAGAGAAAGAGATAGCTTTATAGTCTAAGTGCGAAGACTTTTATCTGAACGACAACTTTTTCCTTCCTCAATAGCGACTTTCAAGTCTTTGTTTTGTTTCATTCGAATGTACACATTTATGTATCTTATATTCTCGATCTCTTTTTTTTTTTGATTTCTTGAACAGTCAACGTCTAAAGGAGCTGTTAGACGTTGACTTGTTCAAGAAAACAAGAAAAAAAGAAAGAGATCGAGAATATAAAAAAAGAATATAAGATACAAAAATGTGTACACTCGAATGAAACAAAACAAAGACTGTAAAGTGAAAAAAGTCATCGTTCCGAAAAAGTCTGCGCACTTAGACTTTTTAACTTTTTGCTATAAAGCTGTCTCTTTCATTTTTTCTTGATGACTTGTAAAATTTTAACGTCTAACTCTAGCTTTACTGTTACTTTACATTAAATAAAATAATTTTGTAAAAATTCGGTATTTAGTGGCTGTAAATTTTTCCAAATTTCTACTGGCCTATTGTTGTCTATTGGTTGCGTTTGGTTTAAGTTTCGGTGTCCTATTTGCAAATTATCCAGCATTTCAACATGTGCCTTGGTAAGGGATAAATGTTTGAGAGATTTTAATAAAACCAATTTATAACTTTTAGGACATTATTGAAGACAATAACAATGATGGCCGGTGAACTGGAATTCGAGGATATATTTTATGGCGACACACCAATCCAGTATCCGGGTACGGCTCACGCCATGTTTTTTACATTTGTTTTGCTGGTAACGGTTATTCTAACAAATTTGCTGGTTGGTTTGGCCGTCAGTGATATTCAAGGACTGCAAGCTTCGGCCGGTTTAGATCGTTTGACGAGACAAGCCGAATTGGTGTCAAGACTAGAAGGTTTATTCTTTTCAAGATTACTGCGCAAAGCGCCATCTAGCATAATATTGCTGTGTCAACGAAGTGCCTTATTGCGAACATCAAGATATCATTTACAATTTTGTGTTCGTCCAAATGACCCGCGTGACAATCGTCTGCCCAAAGACATTATCGTAAACATTTATAAATTAGTTGCTGAGCGGAGAGATCGAAATCAAAGCATAAGGCGAAAAAAACGCGAGCACAATTTAAGCTATTTTTCGAGATCGTTTAATGATTCAGCCGAAAATGCGATAAAACTGAGAAATCATTCGACACATACTACTGGGCCACGAACATTTTCGGACAATTTACAAAATTCGTTTCACCTAAATAATCCGCCAGCTACCGTCGTGACCAAACCAAATGATTTGGAGAAAAATGTGAAATCTCTGCAAATACAAATGATGGACGTCAGTGCAAAGCTCAAAGAATTACATGACATTTTTGTGGAAAAATCAAAAACGAATATGCATCTCAATTCAAATATTGGCGGCAGTGTGACGTTAAGAAGGCATTAAGTTTTTTTTTAAATATTTTTACAAATAAATTTTTTATAAAAAGTAAAAATTTTATTTATTTTTTTATACTATTTAAGAGGGAACTACTTCAATGCAAAGTAATTTTCAATCTAAACAACTTTTGTTCAACACATTTTTTTATATATCATGCGGTAAGGGTAAATATCTCGATAAATCTAGTGAAAATGTTGGAAATGGGTTTTTGAAAATTACCGTTTTATGAAATATTGTACCAAAAATTACGAAAATCGTTTCAAATATCAAAAATAATTTTAGAAATTATTACAAAAATTAGAAATAATTTCGACAATCACGAAAATTATTTCGTATATCAGAAATAATTTTACAAATTACGAAAATCACGAAAATAAATTCGGAAATTAGTAATTATTACGGAAATCGTAGAGCTAATTTCGGAAATCACAGAACGCGGAAATTAGAAATCATGGAACCACAATTTCCCATTTCGCACCAAGGTCATCCCGAGGGGGTACTCACATGTGGAAGTTCTGGGACAACATCTATGAAAGTCATATGGAAATCAAGTGGAAGTCATGTGGTTGTCATATGGAAGTCATATGGATGTCATGAAAGTCATATGGAAGTCATGGAAGTCATATGGAACTCATGGAAGTCAAGTGGAAGTCATGTGGAAGTCATATAGAAGTCATAGTCGTCAAGTGGAAGTCATGTGATTGTCATATGGAAGTCATGAAAGTCATAGAAGTCAAGTGAAAGTCATGGGGAAGTCATGTGGAAGTCATGGCAGTCATATGGAAGTCATTAGTAATATAAAAATCATTGAAGTCACATAGAAGTCCTTTAAATATGGAAGTCAGTGGGACAAATATTTTTCAAGTGATTACTCCCTTGGGTCATCCTGATCTGATGAGTTTTACATTATATTATTAATGCAAATTATTGAGTCACACATTCCGATTAGTAATTTTACAGTGAACTAAAGTGTCTACTCACCAATAAATCACAGCTAAAATTTTCACCACTGCTCAGCGTCACCGAACTCGTTTGTTGTTCCGTGTCCTTTGGCAATAATACTTGATCGATTTTGCTATTATTCTTAACAATGACATTGGAATTTTTGTCCAATTCTTTTAGGACAGCATACAGTAGGACATCATTCTCAACAATATAGGCCATATTTTCGGAAAAATCTTTATGGTTTAATGTGATTATTGCATCTGAACTGGCATCCCAAACCTAGAAAAAACAAATTAGTTTAAAATTTGATTTGTCACTAAACTATAAACTGCCCGATTCTCACCTGCATTTGTTTAACAGCTTGACATCTTATTGATGTGATTGTTTCCCAAGCGTCAAGTGATTTCATCAGTTCCACTGTTCCTTTATTGATGGCAAACACACGATTACTGTATTTATCCTTACTGTAGCCCTTGAACGGCGGTGATCCGTCGAGTAATAGTACACTTTTATCAGATAGTTTAGAATTTTTTGCTAAAATTTGTTATATAATTAATTGAAATGTAACAAAAAGTAGTAAAGTTCTTCTTACAAATCGAACAAGCCATTGAAATTCCTGCGGCTCCGCCACCAACAATAATAATATCGTAATGTCCATCGCTGCTAGTGGCTGCATTTACAGAAGCCGATGCATTTCTGACTATTGATACACACTTTACATTTTGCTGTAATATTTTACGATTAATTTGTGAACAAATTCTAATGGCAAAGGACATTCTGTTGCCCGCGCTTAAAATATAAAATTATAAATAAATAAAATTGCACAATAAAAACAGCTGTTTTAGATTAGATTTTTTTATCGGCGCGCAAAGTATCCAAATGCTCAAACCATTTTTTAGACAGAGCGGCTGTTTGACGATTTGCGACATCTACATGTGAAAGGAGGGTAGCTCGTCTATATATGATTTAACGGATTTTATTTTATAATGGAGAATTCTTCAACATGCAAAGACTATAGTGAAATAATTTTTGATAAAGTAACTAATTCTTTTATATCAAATATAATAATTAAAATGATTCATTGACCCCTATAGTTCATATCGAAGGTGGTGTATTGTCAGAAACTCGAACTAGTCATATTTTGGGTGCTCAGTGGGGAGGTGTTTTACACTCTATATGAGGAACAGTTATCAGATATTCAGAGTGCTAATTATATATAATAGGCCATATCTAATGGAATTCATTACAAATGTTAAAATTTTTGGTTTGGTACTTAACTTAAAAGTTTAAAATTCAATTAAATTTTAACAAATCTTTTTTTACCCCTGTCGTTTGAAGGGCTTTTACTAGATATACAAAAATATGTTGTGATGTATATAACTAGCTAGAGCTACACCCATAAAACATAAACGTATTATAATATCTATATTAAATTAACGATAAATACTCT
>JANSTW010053078.1:0-12314 GCA_027564275.1 Diadocidia ferruginosa
TACAAGCTAAATAAAAAAATATACACTTCATACGGTTCGCTTTTTTGCACTAATTCATCGTTTAACTTTAATAAGCTTTCTACCAAAGAAGCAGTAGATTCTCTTTGTTCCATTCTTGTCCATTCAAACTCTAAAAATTAAACCACAACACCTAAAATAAAATTCACTTATTAAAAAACAAAAAAAAGAAGAACACAAAGCTATATATAACCTTTCCATTGCAAATAATAATAATAATAAGACCTAATTTAATTACCCAATAGTTCTATTTGCAAAAATGCATTTTTACATTTCTTGTTGCTTGTAGAAAGTACTATTAAAGTAGTACATATTTAAAGCGTGTTAAATGCATTGTTTTCTTTTTATTTCCTACTATACATCAAACCTTAAGTTCGACTAGTAACATAAAATTTTTGAAGAAAAAATTCAAAAAAATGGTTTGGCGCTATTCAAAGCTTTTATTTTAAACATTAATGTAATTTAAATTTTTGTGGCATTATAAAGATCTCTTTAGTAAATATCTAGAACTTTCAAATATGTAAGAAATTTCGAGCACTTTATGTCAAAGAGCGTTTAATTAATGCATTATATTTGGCTTTATCACTCCGCATTAAAAGAAAGTGATAAATCGTACCTGAATCAACTGTGATTCTCTTAAAGTTTATTTGCTTCTTCCTTAACTTTTTTATTCAGTAGTTTATTACCGTTTGTATTTTTAATTATTTTAATATTGTAAGGCTTATGACAGTGGGAGGAATCTGCCGCTCTGCGGATCATCAATTTCACAATTTTGCTACAGGTGCCACTCAAAGTCTTCCTAAAACAAGAACTATGAAGAGACACTCGGTAATTTTTTGTCGCTAGAAAACATTTGCCTATTTTATCTTTAGCGGTCTGCTTATATTTCTAGAGGTTTTGATCAATAAAGGGTTAATTTTTTTCTTGTATCTAGGCACCTTTCAATGAAGAATGTGATATGGAGCCACAAAAGAAACGTCCAGTTTACGAAGAGCGCATGAGTAATAAACTGTGGAATTTTCATATTAATGAAGCTAATAAAGAAACTAGGAAAACTCCTGTTGTTGATACTTCTAACGCTTCTGTTACATTTGAAGAACTAAACGATTGGTTTGTATATTTATTTTCAAATATTTGTATTTTTTATGAGACAATTAAGTTTTTACAGTTTTGATAAGCAAATATGTAAACCAAAGTTTTTTGTTTTTAAGAAAGTTTGAGAAACCAATTTGTTCTTATATCAACGTTTTTTCTAGGGATGTGAATGACTTGTCAAATGCATCAGAGCCTATAATTGAAGAACCTTCGACGTATATTGATGGTGATAATTGCCTTGCTTCATCTAATTCAATTGTACTAAGTCATCAATTAAAAATGTATATCGATTCTTGTAAGCAACGGGATGACATTGACTTTCTTAAGAAGTAATTTTTACTTTAAATTTTTTACACTATAAAAGGCCAATTCTTTTTTTATCTTTTACACATATGCTTTTTTGTCTTTGTAGATAGCTTATAAACACATTGTATTGCGTATAAAGTAATTTGATTATTGCTTTTAAATTAATGATCTAATGCAATGTTGTTGAGATACTTTATAGTTAGTATAAGTGTTAAAAATTGTATTTTATTTTATCTAAAGATTTTTTTCTTTCAGCTTAAAGACAGGAAAGGAGTTAATGGTATATCGTCCTCGTACATTTACCGGGTCTACATGTACTACTGAGAAAACAGTGCCAGATGATATCCATAATAGAATACAAGAAGTGGAGGATTGGATTGAAGATGAAGACGAGGATAGCTTAGAAGGTTTAAACTCACGTTCCTTCCAAGTAATCAGTTTTCCTGATAGTTCCTCTTTATCGGCTTCCTCATCATTGAGTAATATTTCTATGGATTCATTTGCGAATGCAAGTAAAATTCCAGATGGAACACCAATAATGAGAAGTCCAAGTCTCGAAGACGATGAAATGGAAATAGATTAAATTTGTTGCTTTGTAAAGTTTTTTACACCTTACTGTCATGGTTTCAGGTATTTAAGAAGCCTTGCTTTCGATTAAGAAAAAAGATTTTTGTAAATTACAAAAATTGTAATTTATGTGAGTATTTTTTTTAAATTTTTGTTTAATTGAAAATTATTGAGCATTTTAGGGTGCAAGTTTTTGTTTTGTACATTTGTTTTTACAATATTTGTAAGACGTGTTTTTAAAAATAAAAAATTTTGAATTTTACGAAAATTTTTAACTTAACTTTGACAGCGAAAATATGAAAGCGATTGTAAACATTTTTATGGAAATAGTCCTTGAGTTATAATTATAAATTTTTTTGTATTCAAAAACTTGTGCAATAACAAATTCAAACTCATTTCTATTACGTACTAGGCTAAAGTTCTGAATAAATAAATACCCTTAAAAAGAGTCGTAAGGATATTTATAATTCTTAAAAACAAATTTTTGTCTCGTCAACATTATGCATGCGAAAATTTCTAAATTGTCGTGTATTTTTTATGGTAGTTGATTTCACTTCCCTTTCTGGTAATATTATATTTTTAGAAAGTTATTGGTGTCTATTTTTTCCACAAAAAGGTGTTTTGTAAAAAAAAGTCCTGAACAGTGTACTTAATAAAAGATAAAAATGCGCGGTAGTTCTCAAACAGAGAGAAAAATAGTAATGGAATAATACAAAAAACATTTTTACAAAAAAAAAGTTGATAAACAAAGTTTGTAGTCTCCATTTTTTTCTGTACAAAGGAAACTTTTTTTGTGGAAAATTGGACAAAAATTATGAGTTTATGGAAAACCTAGAGTAAAATAAATTGAAAAGAAATGTCCTATAAAAATCATTTTTAATTTTAAGAAAGGATTAGGAGATTGCTTTATTTTTTGTACTTTTTCAGTTAGCACATTTTGCATTTTTTAAACTAGCAATTTATTGCATTCACATCTAGTTGGAGTATTTGCGATTGGATTACATGTTCAAGAATTTGATTAATTTTTTGTAAGATGCTTTTTAGTATTAAAGTTTCTTCTAAGACGTGAAGGTTATAATCAAAAACGATAATTTAACTACAGCGTGAATTGTGCGTAAATTTTGTTAAAAAGAAATGAGAAATCCATTTTTTTCAAGTTAAAAAATTTTTAAGTTGATGGCTAAAAGTTCTAGATGTTAAATCTAGAACTTTTATCTCGAAAAAATTTGTAAAACAATAGAAAATAAATAAGTACGAAATCAAACTTGAAAAAATATGCTTAGCAAAAAAGTACAATAATGTGAATAAAAATAAAACAATGTGAATAAAATAAGCTTTTTTAATAGCTTTTGTAAATTTACACTTTTATCAATTCATTTCTTTCTATAATGGAATAATTAATTTTCTTTCCAGTTAATTATTCGTAGAAGCTATTGATTACATTGTTTTGTGAGTTAATTTTTATAGTTTTATTGTCCCAAGTCAAAAAGAAAAAATAATGAAAAAGCGTACATGATATGTATTTTTTACTACTTTATTTCCTCAAACAATTCTTGCTTTAAAAAATTTGACATCTTTTTGCTTGTTGATGCCTTTAAATTTAATGATCAGAAATTTACTGTTCAAAGCTGTTGGTAATATCTTAATAATCATTAAATTATTTTAAATTACTTATTGCTTTAAAATTTTTTTGTTATTTTAAAACTATGATATTTTTTTAGTAATTCCTCACTTTATCATTTAATTTTAATGAGAGTTGAAAATAAACAAAATCAAAAATTTTCTTTTACATTGTTTAGTGGGTATAATTTAAACATATTCTTACATGTTAGTAATTTTTTTACTCTAAAAATTTTTTGTTAATTATCTTTTTATGACTTTCTTATATTGCTTTTAATAGTTGTATATACTTAAATATAAAATCTATAAAAAAAAATTTTTCATATACTTTTCTAAAAAGCTATTAACTTTGTGAAATTTGTGATAACAGATATTATTGCTCTTAATTTTTTTATTACAATGGAACACTAGTAAAATATCTTTTTAGGAATCATAATTAATTCATTCTGCACTACGGCTCGTTATTAACGCTCCCCGATGCCTTCGGCTGGATTATGCAACATTGGAGAAAAACCTCGACCTATTCGAGAAATTGGAGATCTTTTTTTTGCCTACGGATTTCGTTAATTTCCTTGTACGTCTTGTTAACTTGTCATCTTGCCCATATTGTTATGGGTTTCTCGACTGTAAATTATCCAACACAACATAAAACTGTTTCTTTAAATGCTCAAACTCATTGGCTGAGTCCTTTCAAACAGTATGAAAATAATTTGTAGGTTTTGCATAAAACTGCAAAAAAAATGGAAAAAAATCTAAAAAAAAAAAATTACGTTAAAATTGACCATTCATTTTTTTTTTAACTAAATTTAATGTATTTGCTAGTTTAAAATGTTATAAAAATGATTAATATTATGTTTTATTCTTATAATACATAAAGGTTTTTTCACACATTATTCTCATTATATTTAAAAACTTTTGCAAAGTAAATAGGTTAGAGAATTAAATAGTACCAATATTTGTTTATCGCCTTTAATCTATTTGCGTCGATGAACTTTGACAAATTTTGCATGATAATTGTTTCAAATAGTGTTTCTTAATTTAATTACATAGATTTAACACTAATACCATTTGTTTAAATAGTTTAAATACTAAAAATGCATTAATTGTTATAACATGTTAAAAAATAAAGAAATACAAATATTAAAAAAGTTAGCAAAAATTAAACTTTGTAAGTAATTAATTTAAAGTTTAGGAAAATACTTTTTAAGTAGTTATATTTTTGTCTTATATAAATTTTAAAATATTTATAAGTCATATAAGCAATTATTTAGAGCAGGAAAAAATGTTGCATTCATTAGAGTCCCAATATGTTTCATATATATTTTATATAAATAAAATTAAAAGGCTAGATAGAAATTTAGTATGCTAAAAAAATACTAAACTCTTTATAGCATATTACATCCCTAACGTTATTATTAGAATTTTTAGCAAAACTTCTATGCAAAAACGTAGTACATTTGATGAGAGATATTTTCCATCAGCAACATCGTATTTACATGAACATAATAAGTTTTTGTTACCAATAGCAAATCAACAATATTCACCACCATCTTCTTCACAACGATTTTATAATGAATGGGTAAACGATAACTTGGAAGAAAACACTTGGCTTCAATTTCACCGAAAACGACCAAAATCACCGTCACGAAACACTACTCCACGAAAAACCTTAAGACCACGACATAAGTCATCGCATAAATTTGAAAATACAGAATTTATAGATTCTAATGAATACGACACCGAAGGAGATTGTTCGGTATACCCAAATAATACATATAGTGCACCATTTGCTTATGCATGCAATTCTGGTGATGAGGAGGATTCAACGCCCATTTTTGTTGTTCATAAAGCTGCTTTTTCTAATGAAACCGGAGACTATATTTATCCGTTGGACTTTACTCAAAACCTTCGGATTTTTCTCGATCTCACTAGCTACGCTACAAGAAGGTTATTTGAAATTATTTTAGAATTCATACATGTTTTATTCTTTAAAAATAATAATTATTATTTATTACAAAATCTTTACAAAAAAAGATTTTGTTTAAAATACGATTAGTAAATTTGCAGATACGAAAGTATGCGTGTCGAAGTGACTTTATATCGTCGAAAAACAGGATGGTTAGGTTGTGGATGGATGTTTGTTCCAACATTTGGAGCACTGTAAACTTTTTTTTATTTAATAAATCAATGTTAGGGGAAAGTGATAATTGTTAAGCAACTCTCCTCCATTAAAAAATAAAAGTTATAGAAATTTTACTCCTATATTGAAGTTTTTAATAAAAGAATCATGCTTTTGAAATTATTTTTAAGCTTCTGTTTTGGAAATTTGTATTAATACATTATTTAATAGTTTTTTACTTACATTTATTTATTTTCTGCAGTGATAGTATAGAAGTTTGTGAAGATGACAATCAAAGCTGCCCAGTCTATCCAGGTAGACAAATATTGGAAATGAAAATGGAGCCTAGTACTGTACTTGTTGGTTTCCTTAAAATGTTCTACGACGATAAGGTAACTTAATAAGTTACATGTTTTAGAAGATATTCAAAGCCATTTTCATTAAAATATTTTTAATCATTTTAAAGCTTTCTTAAAAACTTTATTAAAAAATTTACATTTCTTGTGTGCATAACTTAAACGTATATGCCAATTTTCAAATTAAAAATATTATGTTAAAATTTATTAGTTTGTTTAAATACACACACATTTAATAATTTTTAGAATCCATATCAAATGAAGGTGCGTATTGTAAACAATCGTCAATTAGGAGAAGAACTTTTATGTGTGATGTTTCAAACGAGGATACAGTTGTAAAAATCTCAGAAGTTAAAGTCATTACTCATAAATAATGATTTAAAAAAAAATTATTTAATCTAGTAATAACTTGAAATTCGATTTTTTACCAATTTTAATCTGCAAATAATGTTATTAATTAAAGCAAGTTTTTGGTCCAAATAATTTTATAAATATTAACGTAATATAACTCTTTGGAAAGACAATGCAAAGTGCCTATTCTAAATTTGGAAAAAATTTTTTTTTGCTTTAGCATTGTGAAACATTTTTAACTTGAAATTTTTATTTATATCATGAATAAAATGTTTTTGTAATTGGTACTTTTATTACGATGACACATTTAAAATTAGTTAAGTTTAGTTAAATAACATTATTTTTCCTACAATAATATTTTAACTGACCATATAAAAAAATTGTTTTAAAATTCAAAATCAATTTAAAAAAATAATTATAGTTAGTAAATTAGTCAACCTTCGACCGGAATTGTGCTTTAAAAGTAACAATTAAACTTTTAATTTATAAGTGTTTAAATAAAATTATTCAAGTGTAGCTTTTACTTTTCAATGGAAATATGTTCAAGTAATAAACAAGAAACGAATTAAATACATAAATAACAAATCTATGAAAGTAAATTTTAAGCCGTTTGTCCGTGAAATTTCTCTGTCAAAATTCGAATACTACTTGAAAGTTCGGCTAACTCACCCATATCGCCGTTCTCATCACAAAGTACACATAATTTGCACAGAGATAGTTCAATCTAAAAAATACTTTTTGTAAGTGTAAATAATAGTTAGATTTACGATATTTCAATAATAAAAAGCATTAAACATAAAATAATAAAAAATTTTTTGTGTTTGTAAAATTTTAATAAACAAATAAAAATCAAAATAACCAATTTTTTTTGTTCATTCGTCGCTTCAAAAGCCATGGATTTCAAAATTCGGCATGCCTATTAATAAATAAAATAACAAAGCATAAAATCAGATGAAAAAGTAATATCTTTAAAAAAATAATTTTCCAACCTTTGAATATTCTTTATTATCAATGTTCTTAATCCAATTAATAGTTTCATGCTCCTCCAAAAAATTGCTCAATCGGTTACCTTTTTCTGCTAGCAAATAATTAACCATTCCTAAAATATACATTGACATAAAAGAATTGATCAAATAAATTATATAATATCTTACCCTTCCTTCGATAGTACTCATACAAGAACAAATCAAAATCATCCTTTTCAAACTTTTGTTTGTAATTATCCAATGTTTCTTGACACTCTTTTTCGTTCAGGTTTTTATGGCAGTATTCTATAAGAGTTGTAAAGTCCTAAACAGAAGTATTAGAAAATAAAATTAACCAAATTTTCGAATAAAACATTAATAAATTCACAAAAAATACGTATTTGAAGTTTAAAAACATAGCTAATTTTAATGTCAATTTAAAAGTAAGTTAAAATCAAAATTACCATTTAAAATTTTCTATAAACTTACATGAAAGTTTTCAGCTAAATTCAAGGCAATATCAATTTCACCAATTCGTAAAAAGCGTGCAATTATTGGCGAACTTTCCCGTCGATATTTATCTTGCTGGCTAAGCACAAACGTTGAAATCAACAAATTATGCTTTAAAACCATTGTATAATTGTCTTCAAAATTTTGCATTTCCTGAGTCGCTTCAAGATAATCAAAAGAAATATTTAACTAAAATAGCTGCTAATAATTTCCACCAAAAAATATTCACTAAGAAGTGTTTTAATATATTCATTCAATAAAATACTTTTTTTTAATTAAAAATATCAACAAAACACTTACATGCCGAATAAAATCACCAAGAACCTTTTCTAACCAATTCGGAGTCCCTTCTGCCATAATAAGCGTACGTTCTTCCTCTTTTGCTTTTCCAATTCCTTCTGCAAGAACACTTAAAAAAGCGCCAACTTGAATAATTATGCGAAAGCGTTCGTCACTGATTTGACTAAGCTTTTTAAGAGTTTTTTCACTAAGACTGACAACTGTTGAAATTAGTTCGTTGAAGTTAGAAACCTAAAAATTTAAAAACTCAAAAAACAATTAATTTTAAAAGATTGTAATGCCAATACCTCACTAAAAACGTGGTCAAATGCGGTAAGATAAGAATTGTCTGTATGATAAAAGCGTCGAGTAAACTCATTTGATAAATTTTCAATAGCATTACAAATAAGGGGTGGCATAGGACCTTGATGTTTCGCTAACCAACTAATACATAACGTCATAAGAATTAACTTTTCTCCATACTCTATTAACACAGCCGTACCGGAACGATCGTGAAGTGAGTGAATAGGACAATCAATCTAAACAAATTACTACGATTTCCTAAAAGTTAAAACAAAATTTTGTAATTCTCTTAGAAATGCCTTTAATTTTGCAACTTGTAAAAATAAGTAAATTATAGTTTTCTAATTCTATATAAAACTTTCAATACATTAATTCCAATCTTAATTGAAAGTAAAAAAACCTTATTGAGTAAATTAAATTGTTGAAGAAAAAGAACAAGCATATTATGATGGCATAATTTATCTTCCAACTGTTCAAAAATCAATTGGAAATCTAAAAAATAATTTTTATATCAAAGTATTTTTCAAAAAAACCTACTTTTTGCAGGAACTTTTTGTTCTATCAACCATTGAACTTGTTCTAAAAAAGTTTTAATTTAAACAAAAACAGAACAAAAAATTTAAATAACATTGGTGTAAAAATGCGTAAAATATACTAATAAAAGTTATAAATTAAATTAAAACATTTTTTAAGCATACCATCTTCTACTAAATTATCATCTGTTGTCCATCGAAGGTTGGTAGGCTTACAGTCGATAAAACGCTTGTCAAGATCAATTGCCAACTCACCTATATTAGTTTCTGACTTCAGTAATAACGCATCAACCAAACTTTTAGATTTATTCTAAAATATTGTTAACGGTTAAAAAAATAAATATCGGTTATAAAAACTTGCCAAATCTTTAGCGCAAAAAGCAAAAAAAGCTTTTTTAAAAAAATCATCTCTAAAAGAGTCATCATTCATTTGCTCAAGAGATTGATGATATTTCTTCCAAAATCTTAAATCAAAATGCTGCGGTAACCTGCGTAGAGCACAGATTCCACGATCCTTTAACACAATTTGACAGAGCTCATCAACAACGGCTATAAAAGAGTTTAATAAAAAAAAACTCTTCGTTTTAAAAAAGTTTAGTAACTTAGCGATATTTTTGAAATCAACGTTATAAAGCATCTTTAGAAAAAAAATGTTAACCTGCTCCAAGTATAGTGTCATCAATGTCTTGTAGTACAACGGCATCTACTTTGTTCGAATTCGGATGTTTCATAGAAATAATTGATTTTGGTAAAATAATAACACACTCTTCAGAATTTGTAACAAAAAGTTTACATTTAGTAAGTTTTGACAATTCCTATAATTAATTATCCTTTAAATATAAAAACTAAAAATTATATTACCATTTGAGTCATTGAGTCAGGCAATAAAATCGGAAGAAATTTTGATGTGTACTGTTCCGAATCTCCTTGTCGTTCTTTCAAAAAACCTAAAAACCAAATTTTTTAAACATATAAAATATTACTTGAATTAAATCTTTTGCAAAAAATTAACAAAATACCTATGTGAAAATCGACGCTTACAAATCTGTCTTTGGATGACGTAGCAGCAATCAACATTAAAATACCTTTTTGATAAATATCCGCGTCTAAAATGCTAACGTTAGACGCTACATATTGACAATCCCGACGCTGCGCTAAAAACAACTCTACAATATTTGCTTCATGTAAGAGTGATTGATTGCTCATTGAAAAAAAGCGCAAAGATCGTGGTAAAACAGCAATAATATCAACATGTTTAGAGCGAATTAAGCCGCGTACAAACAACGATTTTAAAATCCTATAATAAATGTTAGCAACTCATTTTCTATTATACTGTTTTTTACTGAAATAAACTTCTTCTATCTATATAAAATTTCTTATCAGTTAAACTTCATTAAACTAATGCTACAAAAAATAAAATTGTAAAAAAATTACAATTCTTTCTCGCCAGAAAAAGAACCAAACAAGAGCATACTCATTCGTTTACCAATTCCGGCAGCCGAATTCATTTCCAAGGCACGAAAAGAAATATTTTCAGAACGTTCCAAGTTGTTGTGGAAAATTTCGACTACGTAAAAAGTAGGCGCTGTCGTAGTTGAGATTAAAAATCGATGAACATGATCTAAAATTAAAGGCTAATTATCTAGTTAGAAATTTTTCTATATTCGCCAATGTCAAGAAAACTTTCATTAAAAGTTTATAAACTTTTTAAAAAACAAGTACCCAATGATTCAATTAAACAGATTGAGGAAGTCACTTCATTGTTTAAATTTAATTTTTCATCGTGGTGCGGTTTACTCACATTCGACCAATAGCGTATAATTCCCTCCGGACTCACAGCAATAACGCTAGGACGTAAAGCGTTTGAATTGCCTACAAAATATTCTCATAAACAAACTCAAACAATAAAATAGTAATAAACATACAGCTTCTAAAAACGCAAACAGAATTAGCTGAATACAGCAGTCCTGTGCTTGGTAATGTCAACTTAAATGAATTAGGAATTCCGGTACTCTAAAATAAAATCAATTAAAGTATACACAAAAGCACTTCAACACATTATAAGCTAATAAAAAATGTATTTTTAAATTAACAATGAACTTTAAACTAAGAAATCATAAAATAATATAAAAAATTTACATTAATAGAAAATATGTACAAAACATTGCTACACAAAAATAAACATTGATTATCAGGCGTCAAAGACGCACAAATATTTGACTTTCTCGGCGCCTGACTCAATAGCTCACGTACCGGACCAGGATATTCCGTATCATGAGGATCAATAAACAACGTTAAATCTGCCATTTCAAATTAAAGCTAAAAATAATTGCCTTAAATATGAAATTAAAATATGTATACAACTACATTATAGCTAAACTTTTAAAGATATATCTTAAATTTCAAATTAAATATTTTGAAAATTAAAACAAAATACAAAACGCCAGAAAAACTTTCAAATATTAAAAACCACGTATAATTATTTTCAAAATTTTTTGATAATATAAACGATATTTATTTTTATTTATTCTTTTAACCGTTAACAATACTTTAGAATAAATCTAAGGGTTTGGTGGATGCTTTATTACTGAAATCAGAAACTAATATAGCTGAATTGGCAATTAATTTTGAGCATTTTATCAACTGTAAGTTTATAAACGACCTTTCAAACAATTAACACAGAAAACAAGTTCACAAGAACTAATGCAAAACTTTATTTTAAAAAATCAAACAAATTTATGATACAATGGACGAAAAATATAAAGTGTTGCTTCATAGAAATTGATGATTATCCGAAATTATTGCACTTCACGGTAAGTTGGTGCACCGGAACATTGGCATTTTTTTGTGAAAAATATAAATTTGAAAGTGTGCTATGGTTGTCTCAAAATATTATTTCCTTGTCACCAAATTACTCATGCAAATGGAACTAAAATTTAGACGTAGTTCTTTTAAACAATTTGTTATATAGAATCTTTCAGTTATGCTGGATTTTTTATTTTTGAGTTGAAGAGTAATTATACTAGTGTAATGAATTATAAATTACTCATTACAATTGAAAGGAAGTGTAGTCATAAAAAATTTTTATTTTTGTATGTAGTAATTGTAAAAAAAGTTTCCTTAATTATGTGATGACCTTGAGGAAACACTGTACGATGCCAAAATTGTAGGTTTAAACTTGTAGCCGGTTGAAATGGGATTTGAGTAATTGAAGACGACAAACTGTAAGATGAAGTCAATGACCTATCTAAAACTTATTAATGTAACCTAGATTTTAATAATCATCATCTAT